>CM064518.1:76647-104147 GCA_032716605.1 Paralithodes platypus
CTGCGAGCGAAACAGCCCATATTTTATGTTAGCAGGCTGAATTTGTACATGTTTCCATAGAAAAATGGCTCTGATCAATACATGGTCGCGGAAGAAATCGACATGTTAAACATCTTAAAAAAGTAGGCTGATGGGGAATGGATACAAGCCAGAGAGAAAAGGAAGAAAAAAAAGCTACCCCAGACCATGGCTTCTCGTTAAAAATTTGCGTAAGATAAAGAGCAAGAATGTTCAGCTTTACACACATACACACACACACACACACAACTACACCACCTATAAACATATACGTACGTATAAACACACCACACACAAACACTTACAGAGAGAGAGAGAGCGAGAGAGAGAGAGCTTTGTGGCGTGTGTGAACGGAATAGAGAATTAGATTTTATCGTTTAGCTTTAGCATAGGGTTGGTTTTATGCTCTTTGGATTTTCTTTATATTGTATGGTTTAACTTGAGCATAGGTCACATTTGTTTCTTTGGCGTTTCTCATACGGTTTAGGTTTAACTTGAGCAAGTAGTTTAGCATTTCTGTTTATTGTATGGTTTAACTTGAGCGTAGGGTAGGGTTTATGTTCGTCACTGTTTCTTGTTTGTATGGTTTAACTTGAGCATAAGGTAGAGTTTATGTTCGTCACTGTTTCTTGTTTGTATACAGGAGCATAGGGTAGGGTTATGACTGTTCTTTTTTGAATGTATGGACTTGAGCGTAGGGTATCAGTCGTCACTGTTCTTTTGTATAACTTGACAATAGGTAATTATGTTCGTCACTGTTTCTTGTTTGTATGGTTTAACTTGAGCATAGGGTAGGGTTTATGTTCGTCACTGTTTCTTGTTTGTTTATTGTATGGTTTAACTTGAGCGTAGGGTAGGGTTTATGTTCGTCACTGTTTCTTGTGGTAGTTTAACTAGCATAGGTAGACGTCACTGTTTCATTGGTTTATTGTAGGTTTAAAACATAGGATTTAGGTTCGTCACTGTTTCTTGTTGTATGGAACTTGAGATAAGGTAGAGATCGTCATGTTTCTTGTTTGTATGAACTTGAGAATAGGGATGTTCGTCACTGTTTCTTGTTTGTATGGTTTAACTTGAGCATAAGGTAGAGTTTATGTTCGTCACTGTTTCTTGTTTGTATGGTTTAACTTGAGCATAGGGTAGGGTTTATGTTCGTCACTGTTTCTTGTTTGTATATTGTATGGTTTAACTTGAGCATAGGTAGGGTTCATGTTCGTTGCTGTTTTTTTATGGTTTAGCTTGAGCATAGGGTAAAAACAACAACCAGCCCTTTCCAAAGGATCAAATGAAGTAGCCTCGAAACGGCACCATAGTATTTTTGCCGACTTTACAATTACTTTACTTAACTATTTACAATTTAACCAACATACCTAAATTTCGTTAGATGCAGAAATCGCCCCCCGAAAGGTTTTTGTGAGGCTACCACCAGGCTGACTCGAACCCGGGTAGTTACGATGAACACATATATACTAACCAAGAGAATTCACTTGGGCTGATAGCTCAAGCGATTTTCTACTGTTTTTTGGGCTATTATTCATTATTCAATGTTTGAGTTTCCTCCTGGGACCTTCAAGCTTTAAAAAAACACCCCCTAGAGCCCCCTTCAAGATAAATTTGTAAATTTTTCGATAAAAAAATGATCCAGCCGACGGCCGATTCCTCTTAAAATTACAGGCCTGCTATCACTCGCCAGTAAAATATCGATACCTAAATGGCACGAAAGGTCTTGAAATTGACAACGACATGGGGCGAATGGTATTAAAATCGCCAAACTAATGGAAGGAACGTCTTAAAATTTCAAGACCAATATGCTAAACACGAGGGAGAAGAAGGTCCATCAACAGCGAGTAGTAGGCCCTTTTGAAGCACTTGCCACAACTGGTGATATTACACAAGGCTAGCTATGGTCCCGCTGAGAGCCTCATTACGGCCTGATTGGTCTGTATTACTGGCTCGTGTGTGTGAGAGAGAGAGAGAGAGAGAGAGAGAGAGAGAGAGAGAGAGAGAGAGAGAGAGAGAGAGAGAGGTGAGTTAGGTGTTCATGTTAGTCGAGTGTGTTAATGAGTGTGTGCGAGTGGTGTGTTATGTGTGTGCGAGTGTGTGTACCGTATGTGAGTGAGTGTGTGTGTATGTTTGTGTGTGTGTGTGTGTGTGTGTGTGTGTGTGTGTGTATTCACTCACTTGTTCGTCAAGGGGAATCCACGCAATGCGAACTAAGCTCATTATTATCGCGCCTCCTTAACTGGGAATGTATTGCGTGAAATGCATGTTAAGTGTTTATGTATCGTTGGAATGGCTGTGGATGTGTGTGTAGTCTGTATTTTAGCCAATTGGCGACATCTGTGTGTGTGTGTGAACCGTATGTATGTGTGTGTGTGTTGTCATAATTACCCCACACCACCACTACCCTAGGGATCGATCTTCGTCATTGAGTGGTGTGGTGTAGGCCTCCCATGGGTACGATCAAACCCGGCTGATTGTGTTGTGTGTGTGTGTGTGTGTGAGAGAGAGAGAGAGAGAGAGAGAGAGAGAGAGAGAGAGAGAGAGAGTTAGAGAGAATGAGTTAGAGTTAGTTAGTGAGAGTGAGTTACAAGGAGTTACAAGGTCTCTCAAAGACCTTGCGGTCCAATCCAGAGAGAATTCAAATTGGAAAGAGAGAGTGTTTGGTGCAATACAATCGTTGTAGAGTGTGCAAAATATTATATACTCCTTTCTTCTTGACCTGCTCTACTGAAGAACTGTTTACAACTTCTGAGGGATGTTTGTTCCAGGTAGATTTTATATGTGAAAAAGTTTCCACAAATACTAGTGCTAAACCTGTTCAAGAGGGAGATAGAGCGTGTGTGTGTGCCTGTGTGTGTGTGTAGTTCTTTCTCACTGAGTGGTGTGCTATTCGTCTCCCCTGGGTATGGGTGTGTGTGTGTGTGTGTGTGTGTGTGTGTGTGTGTGTGTGTGTGTGTGTGTGTGTGTGTGTGTGGTTCCTTTCCAATGGTCAGTGTGATATTGACTTCCCTTGGGTACAATTTGACAGGGATGATTATGTTGGTTGAGAGAGAGAGAGAGAGAGAGAGAGAGAGAGAGAGAGAGAGAGAGAGAGAGAGAGAGTATTATTATACTGTATACAGTATATATATATGTTTTTTTTTCTTACTTAAGGGTTGAGGTGTAGGCGTCTCTTGGTTATAATCAGATAGCTTCTCTTACATGGGCTAATTAGTAGGTATTGTAATCACCTTAAGGTGGCCCACCTCGGGGTTTTCTCTCTCTCTCCCCCTCTCTCTCTGGGTTGTATCCATTCGGCCCCATTCGGCCTACTGCATTAAGACGTTTATCCTCATCCAGGTGTCGATTTTTTTCCGCGAGCCAGCATTTTGAAACAAATATTTTTGACAACAGGCTAAATTTGTATATTTTTCGATAGAAAAATGTCTCCGGAGAAGCCGGATTTCTCCATACAATCGCTCGCTAGGAAGAAATCGACACCTGGATGGGGATAAACGTTGTAACACAGTAGACTGAATGGGGCCGAATGGATACAAGCCAGAGAAAGAGAGAAAAGGAAAGAAAAAAGCAGGTCACTCCCCTTAAGAACACGTAATAATTATGTAATCTTGTATCCATTTGTGTTCTGTTTACTGGCTATTATTATACGACTTTATTCAGATTAGTAAGGGCCTATGGAAGTCCCAGGGATAATTGAGGTAGTCTTTATCCATTTCATTCCTACAGATCCTTCCTAAACTGTAAACAAAATGGTATATGGAAGTCCCAGGGATAATTATTGAGGTAGTCGCTTTTGATTTCCACAGATCCTTCCTAAGCTTTATACAATGGTTTAAGGATAGCCAGAATAAACTCTCAACACGCTAGAATAGAAAGGGTTAAGGGGACATGGGCCGGTTTTCTGGAGCACTTTCTCCCTCACGTTTAGCCCAAGTAGTTTTCAGTTGTTAAGATGTTTGCCCCATTAGTTAGTCGATTTTAAGACCTTTCAACCCATTTCTACGTAATTTTTATTTAGACCTTTCGTGCAATTTAGGTGTCGATTTTTTCCCTGGCGAACGATAGCGAGCCTGTAATGTTGGAAGAATCGGCCTTCGGCCGGGACATTTTTCTACCGAAAAATGTACAAATTAATCTAGAAGGGGGATCTGATGGATGTTTTTTTTAATTTGATGGAGGTCTAGGGAGGAAAATAGAAAAATAATGAATACATGCAAAAATCGCCCAAAAAGGGAACCATCCCCCCATAGTGACTGTTTCCTTGGTACACATTTACCCTCGGCACTCATTACTAAGTCTCCTTAAAGGGTACATCACACAGTCAGGAATGCGAGCTAGAATCACTAGGAGTAATGATTCCTGGTGATTCCTGGTGATTCCTGGTGATTCCTGGGAATACACCACGAATGTCTGCAATTCCCCGTGGACTCACAACACCGTAGGAACCTCTGGGAGTGTACCTGCGAATCACCTGGATAAAACCAGGAATGAACTGCGAGTGACGGAAAATTTGAAAATTTGGATTTTGACTGTAATATACGAGTCGATAGGAGTAATATAGGAATCACTGGGAATTAGATAGGAGTCACTAGGAATCACCGAGCATCACTGGGATTTGTTTGTGAAGAGCTCCTATATAAGGGGCCCCCAAGCTGTGCCAAGCATGTGTATGACCCTATAATTGAAATTAAATTGTCCTCAAGTATGTCTCTTGTAGGCTATAACTACAGTCCTCTAATATCGTCATTATGTATTATGACTGTATTCAGACATCATTACAGACATTAATATAATACGAAAAGTCTGTATCATTATGTACCGTAAGGTCATATTATCCATGCTTACTATACTTTAAGAAACAATTATATTTAAACTATTGTCTAAATAGTGGATAGTTTATCGTTCCCACCTTCTTCTTTTCATTCGTTACCGAGTTCTGTAATATTTCATACGATTACCTAATATAGGTAACACTTATAGGCTGTGTTACTTTGCTTAAGTTAGGTCAGGGGAGTTGCAGAACTTCTAGACTATTAACCGGCGACTACAACGGGCCCTAAACAACCAAGCCATGATTACACTTGCTCAAACTTTACCCCGGCGACTACAACGCCCCTCGAAATACTAATCCAAAATCCACTGTCCACCACCAAACGAACCTGACATTTCAAAACACATACAAACACGTCTCCACCACTCTCGTTATGTTAGGTAAGGGGAGTTGCAGAACTTGTAGACTACAAGTAGGGTATTGTAACATTGACCATACATTGTTCACATTATTAATTACCTCCCTACCGTAATTTCCTTCTCTACACACAATCACTGGGTGAATACAATGTCTTGTGGGAAATTGTACTTACACAGGTTAATACTAGGCCTATTTATAATGTTTGACCATGAAAAGTTAACTACCTGTATAATGTATATACTTTCACGTGAGAAGTATTACAGGTTTATATGAATAATATATGTATTAAAGGGTACTCCACACAGTCACGAATGCGAGCTTGAATCACTAGGAGTAGCTGACAATTCGGATTCCTGGCCCTATTCGCGGTGAAAATTTGATGACTCCTAGTGACTATTATCCTAGTGACTCTAGCGATATCCTAGTGATTCCTGTTAGACTCCCAACCACTCGCGGCCGATTCGCCCTGTCAGACAAAATGTTCACGTGTTTAAAGTTCTAGCCACGAATCGGACCATTCCCAGTGACTCCCAGTTGATTCCCAGTGATTCCCCAGTGACTCCCAGTGAGTCCTGGTGATGCTCAGTGTTTCGTATCTGATTCGCGGACAGCTTTTGGTTTCAGTTCCAGTTCATACCAGAATCACCAGGAATCACTGGAAGTCACTGGGAAATCACTGGGCATCACTGGTGTTACGACCAGGGCTACGAATAAAACAAGGGCACTTAATGATTGGACTAGTAATAGGGCACTATGCAACAACGGTACGCTAGATCCAAACCCTCGAACTTATATGCCGGCTAACAAAAACACCTATACCCTCCAAAGTTAATCTGCGATAACGGGGTATCCTTAACTGGGCATAAATGTACTCTACTTCAGGCTAACCCACACTGGTATAGCCGGATAACAAACAAGATGCAAGTTACGTTAAAATGCATAAAAGGGAAGCTATGGAAAGGTCAATTAAATCACTGCAAGATTTAATACAATACAAAAATATGCTTCAACACAGTTAATCTAAACCCAATAAACTCTTCACTCCCTATCTGAAAGAAAGTGAAGTCTAGTCCTTAACATCAGAGACCTGGAAACTTCTGAAGAAAGTCTGATGGCTCATAAGATGCTCGTATCTTACATTATCTAAAGGCAGGAGGCAGGACACCACACGGTTATACTGAATACACTAAAAGAAAGGACCTATAATGTTAACTTGACACGGGTATACTATAAATGCGCACGGCAGTAATGCTCGACACTAAAAGAATGCTTCCTCATCAACGAAACAGTCTGCTATGGTTGTGCAACTCAACAACAACCTAGACTAATAAATGCCGTGAATAATAATGCATACATATCATAAAGAGTTTATGTTCTAACTAGTGTCTGCTCGGCGAATAAAGTCTAGCTGGGATATCAAGGTTAGGAAACTGTGGCTGAGCAAGACTGGCTCATAGCCTAGCGTTGTCCTTAAGGCGGTATGATTAAAGTTACGTTAATGACGGGGATGCTCTCTTGGTAGATCCAGATCTCAAGTAACCTGGTTCTACCCTGGCGATCCCTCTAAAGTCAAGCAATGAGGCAGCACTGTGTGACAAGGTAGTAGGCTAATGCCCTCTTACCACACGATGCTGCACTCGAAAAAGGCACAACCAAAAAGACAACCTAGGCTACCACAGAAACCGTCGAAGTCGTGTAGGTATAAGCGAACCGTACACACATCGCTGACAACGACAACAGAAGCCTTATCCCAGTCTAGCATTAAATAACCCAGCAGAGCACTAAATCAATAATGGAGACACACACCGAGTTCTTAACCTCTACTAACTAAGAACCCTCAAACCTATTCTAAGTACATGTAAATATCTCAGAGAGCGACGCACATAATACGATGGGCCGATATGAAATCGTGTGCAGAACCCAAAGGGAGTGTTGTGACGTTAAAAGATTAGAGGAATGAAAGAGAAGAAGTTGAGGAAGAGAGACAGTATCAGAATGGTGGAGATATGGGGGACAGTGGTAAAAAGGATGTTAGTCATGTGCGTCCCTAGCCTGCTCTAAAGGGGGTAGCTCCTCGGGACCCCCAGGATCCCACAAAGGCATGGTGATCGGCCAATCACAGACCAATACGTCACAAGGCAGCAGGCCTCCATGACGCGCCAAGAACCACCAGCCAATCAAGAGGCGGTAGAAGGCACGCGCGCGAGCCTTCGAGCGGGGGAGGCAGCACATGTATACGCACGCACACACTACCACCTCACTGCCTATATTGTTCTCTCTCCTTAACTATACACAATGCATGTTATATTCTATTCGTAATATAAAATACTTCCCGTTGTCACAGACGAAAATAAAGACCACCACTGGACTGTCAGTAACAATGCAAGTACTATGAAAGAAAGAACAACATTCTCTGATAATTGTAGCTCCACTACCCTGGCGAGCGCTAGCGGCTAACGGGAAGCGATTCTGCCAACGCTTGTAGGCGTCACACTGGGTATCACTGGGAGTGGTCCGATTCGCGGCGAGAACCTTAAACACGGTGAACACTTTGTCGGACAGGGCCAATCGGCCGGGACTGGTTTGGAGTCATTGGGAGTGTACCAGGAATCACTAGGATATCGCTAGAGTCACTTGGAGTATAAATTTTCACCGCGAATAGACCCAGGAATCCGAATTTTCAGCTATTCCTAGTGGTTCTAGCTCGCATTCCTGACTGTGTGAAGTACCCTTTAGTAACGTTGGGCTGAACATGAGGGAGAAGGGCAATTGACGGTGTTGGACTATAGACTAATATGTTACCTTGGTACATATTTACCCTCGGCACTCATTACTGATTCCCCTTTAGTAACGTGTAATTAGTGTACATAGTAGTAGTAATTATGTACTACTACGATCTATAGTCTCTTTGTCATGTACAGTTGGCCAAATAAGTCACGTCACCGCTGTCATTACGTTTTGCTCGCTGGGTGCTGTATTAATGTCTGTCAGATGTTGAATTGGGTGTGTAAAGATAGGAACTTGTTTGTATATCTCACTCGAAACGATGAATTAATGCTTGGATAGCGCTGATACCAATGATTGATCGAAATATTCTTGGCGCGGCGACATCACTTATTTGACCGACTGTACAGACTAGTAGTAGTAATTACGTAGGACCAGGATCTATAGTCTCTTTGTCATGGTTTACAAGGAAGGGTAGGCTAATATACTGGAGGAAATGGCCGCAAGGTACGCATCGTATATAAGCACTATCAAAGTACCTCCTTTATATTTCGTTTTCTTGTTGGTTTTTTATCTTGAAATTATGTAAATAAAACTTTAAGGGGGTAGGATTTATGTATGTGTTTGCTTATATATTTATTTATTATTGTTTTATTTTCCTCCATAGTCCTCCATCAAGCTTAATAAATTATCCTCAAGATCCCCCTTCGGGATAAATTTGTAAATTTTTCGGTAGAAAAATTTCCCGGCCGAAGGCTGGTTCCTCCAAAATTACAGCTTGGTATCGCTCTCCTGGACAAAATTGACACCTAAATGGCACGAAAAGTCTTGATATTGATACATAAATGGGACGAAAAGTCATAAAACCGACCAACTAATGGGGCGAATGGAATGAAACCGGGAGGATCCAAAAAGTCCGCCTCTCACTAGATAGGGTTAACTGTCTAAGCACCTGTGAAATGAAGGTAGGTTTAAGGGGAGATTCTTATTTCTTAGTTTATTTATCTATTTATGTATTATCTTAATGTGCAAATGGCTTAAAGTGTTAATACTAACGGGACCAAACATGAGGGAGAAGGGGGTACAGATATCCCCGTTCCATGTCGTGTCCTCCTTTCATAACTTCCACATCATTTTTGTTATATTTTGTTTAAGGTTACATATACAAGTTTTACTCGTATATGGGGTAGATTATATATATATATATATATATATATATACTGTATATATATATATATATATATAGTATGTAGATAATTATGAAGATAGATCAGTGGATAGAAATAAATAATTTAATCAAACTGTTTTGGATAATTACTCATCAAACGCTAAATATGATAATTGTTCAATGATCTGCAATGACATTAATCACCAGTATAACATCCCATCTTCAAACACGGCTACTAATGACTTAATTAGCAGATACGGCTTTGCAATTAACTGAGAAACTCCCAAACGGCCAAAATTGTAGCGTTAATTAGTTTGTTTCTTCTTTCAACCCTTTCCGTTCGAACAGTTTGACCAGGGTGTCGAACCGGAGTCATTATGTTTTGAAGACTGATTAATATGAGAAGGAATACAAGACAATATGAAATAGCATTGTTTTGAACATTTAACTCCTTCTGTACCGGCGACGTGTGTCTTATTTGATTCTAGCTCTATTTAGACGATATTATGCAGTTTAAGAAGAAGCTGTGGCATTAAATATGGTTAAGGGAGATAGTTCGAAGCCTGTTAATTGCTGGAGACCCTTTTATAAACTGAATACAATCGTCTAATAGTAGCTAGAAAAAAAATAGAAATACGTCGCCGGTACAGAAGGGGTTAATCAATTTCAACGACATAATTTGGACGCTAAACCATAATTTTATTTTTACATTATTATACAATAATAGACACTAACAATATGGACTCTGCTTTTCGTTTCGTTTCATCCTAGTCTGGCTGCCATTAGATCATTTTATTTGGTGTAGTAGTGGCCTTATTGTACAGTACCTAAAGATTATAATATTTCCTTATGTGTGTGTGTGTGTGTGTGTGTGTGCATTTTATTCTTGCTAAGCTTAGATTTTTTTTTCAGATTAGAAAAGTCCTCTTGTAGTCAAAATATATACAGAATATTGAATCGTTCTAATGGCTTGCTGCTAATCCTTACTAATGTTATTATATTTGCGTATATACATTTGTCTATTTTAAGGCCGGATCACTTTGTTTAGTCTGACTGGTCTGTGTGGTTTGCGTATTTATATAGCTCTCCCCCCCCCCCTTCTCTCTCTTTCACCCCCCCCCCCCTCTCTCCCTCTCTCTGTCTCCTCGATATGGGTTGTAAAAGCGTTTGAGGTACTGATTAACTTTGTAACTTGCTCTCTCTCTCTCTCTCTCTCTCTCTCTCTCTCTCTCTCTCTCTCTCTTGGTTCCTCTACTTATAATTTCTTCCTCTTTTTTCTCCCTCCCCCTTCTAGTCCCTATAAGTGAACCAGTGTCGACCCTGCTAATGACACGTTGGACAAATGGGGACAATATATCTTTGACCTTTTTATTATTATATCCTGTATATATATATCAAGTGTATAGTGTTGGTTTTTAGGGGGGAGGGTTCACTTTTTGGTTTTGGTCGTTCTTTTCATTTATTCATTTCTAGTTTCCTCCCTAGACCTCCATTAAACTTTAAAAAATAGCATCCATTAGATCCCCCTTCTAGATAAATTTGTAAATTTTTTGGTAGAAAAATTCTCCGGCCGGCCGAAGGCCGGTTCTTCCAAAATTACAGGCTCACTATCGTTAGCCAGGAAAGAAATTGCCACCTAAATAGCACGAATGGTCTTATTACTGACAAAGGAATGGGGCGAAATGTCCTAAAATCGACAAACTAATGGGCCGAACGTCTCAAAATAAAACCACAATGGGGCTAAACATGAGGTAGAAGGGTATCTAGAAAAACCAGCCCACCTCCCCTTAATATATCAAGTATATAGTGGGTTTTTTTTTAGCCTTGGGTCAGAGAGGTTAATGGAGTGTTCTCTTTGTTTGTTTCCTTCCAACTTCAGAATTATGTAATTTTCGTCATTTTTTTTCTTCTAAGTATTATTAAACAATTTTAATAAGCTTTAGAAGGGTCTGGGGGAGGTTGACAGGCAATTGTGATAGATATGACCCCTTCTGGTTGCAAGAGGTCCTTCCTAAGCTGTATGTAATCTTCTAGTTACCGGTACACTACAATACAAATAAAAAATCGAGTCTCTAAATACAAATGGGTTTAATGAGTACTAACTAAAGACTATAAGTGCTATACCGGCATAGCTAGTCTACAGTAATATAAACAACACACACACACACACACATCTACCTAATCTCTCTCTCTCTCTCTCTCCAACACACCCCACCCGCTCTTCACCTAATGTCCTGTTTTTGTGTGTGAGAGAGAGAGAGAGAGAGAGCGTGTTGACGCCATCTATAGGCTGTTTTGAGTTATAGGGGGGGCACGGAGAATTGACCATACTTCTCTGCTGGCGACAGGCTGAGAGAGAAAGAGAGAGAGAGAGATTGAGAGAGTGTGTTTGAAGGAGTTACAAGGAATCGTTAGTATCTCAGAGACTTTGTAGTCCATTCCGGGGAGATACTCGAAGTGGAAGGAGAGAGACTGTTTAGTGCACTACGCTCAATACAGAGTGTGCAAAATACTATGTAGTCTGTTCTTGAACTGCTCTATTAAAGAACTGTTTACAACTTCTGAGGGAAGTTTGTTCCAGGTAGAACAGATCTTATAATATATGAAAAAGTTTCCTTTTCAATTCTGATTTCCAGCCTTGGTTGCATGTTATATTTATATTGAGGCTAAACATTTTGCTATATGCCACATTGTCAAACTCTTTAATTATTTTTAAAAATTCAATGAACTGACTTCTTAGTCTGCGTGTCTCCAACGAAAATATATCAAGATCTCTCAACCGGTCCTCATAGCTCAGTCTTGTAATCGATGGAATAAGCTTTGTAGCCCTAGCTTGTACGCTTTCCAGTCGCTCTATATCATTTTTGAGTGCTGGAGATCAGAATTGAACAGCTTACTCCAGGAGAGGCCGTATCAGAGCGTTGTAAAGTGTGAGGACTATATCTTTATTTTTATATTTAAATTGCCTCTTAACCCGGGAACGGCGAGGGGGGGGTAATGAACTAGCTCCCCATGGGCGAGCATATGGGCTCCATTCAGGCCTATAATCGTCAATTTACGATAAATATCGTTATTACCTATTCATATGAGCCTATTTTACCTTCACTATGAAGATAGTAACCTGTAACAACAATAAAACAAGTGAAAATATTATTTTTCTGGTCAAAATCGCGAATATAGATGGACCAGCCCATTCATGAATTATGGAGAAAATTGAGGCAACCCCTCCCTCCACGAGGCCTCAAGCCACACTGAGCCTACTCATACGCACACTCGCTTGTGTAACACACCTGCTAGGCACGTAAGCACATCCCCCACACAGTTTGCTAATGTTAGCACAAAAATATACCAACAAATTAGGGAATAACAGGGAAAATAGGTGATAATTGAAGGGGGAGGGGAAAGGGAGGAAGGAGGGAATGTGGAGAGTGGCAGTACAATTGTTAAGAGCAAACCTGGTGGTCCCTCGGATATCCACCCCCGGCAGGGTTGGGTCATTGACACAGGGCCCTCCCGGTCGTCATCATGCGACTGTGTCAAGAGCATTGCAACGTCCCAAAGCTGTTCGTCGGTGCAGCTTTTTCTTTAGCAATATAAGGGGACTTCACTCTAACATCAATTCTGTACACCAATTTCTTCAAGCAGAATCCCCTACTCTCCTTTTTTTGACAGAGACTCAAGTAACATCCACATCTGACACGTCTAGATTTAATTTTCCAGGTTATCAACTGCTCCAAAATTTCAGACCTAAGGAGGTGTATGTTGCTTTCGCAAAATTCTGAAATTGCCCTGGAGGAGGTTACTAGTTTCAATTGTCCCTATTTTGATTATTCTATATACAAATTAATTTCTGCTGGTAAATTTAAATACATATGTTGCATCTACCGTTCCCCAAATACTCCTCCAGAGCAAAGTCTTTTTGATTCTCTGTCCTCACAACTCAGTGTCCTCAACTTAAATGCTTCTTCTGAAATCACTGTGTTGGGTGATTTTAATGTCCATAATGTTGAATGGCTCACCCATTCAGCCAGGACTGATGATGCTGGTCTTGAATGTGAGCTATTTGCAGACTCATTTAATCTCACTCAACTAGTCAACCAACCCACCCGTGTACCAGATAATCCTAATCATAATTCCCACCTACTGGACTTATTTTTAACAACCAATTCAGAAAATTATGATGTTACAGTGAGGTCCCCGCTTGGATCTTCTGATCACTGTCTTATACAGGCCACCTGTCTATCACCTACCACACCTTCCCACTCTGAACCTGTTTTGGTGACTAAATGGCATTACGATAGGGCAGACTGGGAGGGTCTTCAAGGTTTCTTTATTTATATTCCCTGGACCTCTTTCTTTTCTAATGATGCACACTCCACCTTGAGCCACATACAAGATTTTGTAAAAATTGGAATGGAAACTTTTATTCCTCATCAAAAGTACAGTAAAAGATCTAATTCACCTAAATGGTTTGACCATAATTGTGCTAGAGTAACTGAACAAAAGCAAAAACCAACAATGCATACACAACACCAAAAACACATGAATCTTTTAATTTCTTTAGAAACATCAGAAATCATGCCAAAACTGTATTAAACCTAACTAAATCAAACTTTCTCCACAAGCAGGCAAATAAACTTCTAAATAATCCAAATGATAACAAAATATTTTGGTCTACTCTTAACTCATTTAAATCCAACTTCACTACTGCTTCATCCATTCCACCATTAAATCTCCGGGACTGGCAATCTTGTAAGTGACCCACGAGGTAAAGCTAACCTTCTTGCGGATATTTTCTCCACCAACTCAACCTTAGATGAAATAAATCAAGATGTCCCTGTACTTAATTTTAATTCGCCTGAAATTCCCTCACTTAAGATCCACACCAGACATGTCAAAACTATTTTGCAGAATCTCTCGGTATATAAGGCTCCTGGTCCAGATGAAATTCCTCCAATAGTACTTAAGAATTGCTCCTTGGTGCTCGCTCCTGTATTGGCAAATTTTTTTTGTCTGTGTACTCATACCTCATGCTTCCCAGTACCCTGGAAAGAAGCAAAAATCCATCCAGTTCCTAAAAAGGTGCCTCTTCAGATCCATCAAACTACAGACCAATAGCTATAACTTCCACTCTTGGTAAAGCCTTTGAAATTATATTAAATAATCACATAATTAAGCATCTTGAGAATAATAAATTAATCAGTGATAGGCAATATGGTTTTAGACGATGTCGATCAACTGCAGACATGCTTTGCCTTCTTACGCATCAAATCAACCAAGCTACAGACCAACATGGTGAAACACATACAATAGCACTGGATATATCAAAGGCATTTGATAGAGTCTGGCATCAATCCTTATTGTCGAAGATGTCACACTACGGCCTTGCATCATTAGTTCCACTAATTTCTTCTTATCTTCATAACAGAAAAATATGTGTAATGGTAGATGGCCTTTATTCTCAATTTCACTCAATAAATGCTGGTGTTCCCCAGGGATCAGTTTTGGCCCCAATTCTGTTCCTCATTCATATCAATGATCTCATATCTACCACTCATAATCCAATACATTCCTACGCAGATGACTCAACACTCCACAGTTCCTTCACATTTACCAATTCTTTCACCCAACCCGATCTTATAAATTCAAAATAAACACTGCAATTTCTCTGAACCAGGACCTTTCTAGAATTAATGGATGGACAAAGAATCTAGTTTCCTTTAATGCACAGAAAACCAAGTACATTCAATTTTCTAACCGACAGAATCTCACTGACTCCCATATATTTTTTAATGATGTAAATATTCCCACTTCCCCTAGTATTGACATTCTCGGTGTAACATTAACTACTAACTTGAGCTGGACACATTATGTTAGAAGCATTGCTAAGAATGCCTCTAAAAAACTGGGACTTCCTGTACAGAGTTTCGAGAATTCTTCAATGACGAGCATTTGGCCGTGATATATAAAAGTCAATATCGTTCTCAGATGGATTACTGTTCACCTCTGTGGGGTGGAAGTGGAGTGGTTGCATTGAGGCAGTTGGACAAAATTCAAAATAAAGCTATTAGATTAATCAATAACCCTGCAATCACACAGGACCTTCCTACATTATCCATACGAAGAAACGTTGCATCCCTTGCATTATTCTACAAATATTTTCACAGCAATTGTTCCGAGGAACTTGCTTCAATTGTGCCGCCTCTCCACATCTTTCCCCGTAGAACTAGGGCAGCTGAGAGCGCCCATGAATTTACACTTTCTCCTCCACAATGCAGGACTTCTGCTTATCAGAATTCATTTATCCCCAGAGCTACTACTCTTTGGAATTCACTTCCCTCGAATTGCTTTCCACAAACTTACAATCTACAAATGTTTAAATCCAGTTGTTACAAACATTTTATGAATGGAGGATGCCTTTAGGCACATGGACCTTTTTGTGTTATCTTTGTTTTTCCTTCCTCCGTTCATTGTCTCTTAAAAAAAAAAAAAAAAAAAAAAAAAAAAAAAATGAGGTATAGGGAAAAAAAAAAAATGTTTAGTGCTGTTTAAATGGTATTTTTAGGCCTCCCTCTTAAGAGCTTTGCCGCCGTCGCCCAGTAAAACCTCTTAAGAGCTTTGCCACCGTTTACAGGTTAATATAGCCCAACAATTTCTGAGCTTTCTTCTCTATTTCAATGCACAGCTTGGAAAACTTTAGGTCACTGCTAATCAGAACACCCAAATCTATTTCCAAGTCAGTCACTTCCAGAGGCATTCCCAATAGTGAATAGCCTGATTTGGGGTTCGCTTGGCCGATATGCATCACCTTGCACTTTTCCAAGTTTAGAGGCATCTGCCATGTCTCCGATCATTCACCCAGTCTGTTGAGATCCATCCTGAGATGTTCAACCCCTTTGAGGTCCTTCACATTCATTGCAAGCTTTATGTCATCTACAAACTTGGAGATCACACTCAACAGACCAATATCGATGTCATTGACATATATGATAAACAGAAGTGGGCCAAGGACAGATCCCTGTGGAACTCCAGAAGTGGCTAGAGTCCTCTCAAAGGAAACACCATTGAACTACCACTCGTTGTTGTCTACCTGTTAGCCAACTTTCTATCCAATTTGTGACATTTGTATTAATACCTATGAGCGAAAAATAATGTGAAAGGAGAAAACAAAATCGTGTTAAAATCCTGGTTACTTGTATATGCTTACTGCAAATCATTAATACTAGAAAGTAGCAAATTACATGTTTTTTAAGAATATCGTTTTAGGCTTCAAGTACTTTTAATAAAGTTGAAATTATAGACACTTGAAATCAGAGAGTTAGGGTGAGAGTGAGTGAATGAGTGAGTACAAAGGAGTACAAAGGAAATCAAGCAACAACAGATCTAGTGACCCTTCTAGGTTGCTTGTCCTCCAAAACACTGAGGATCAAGTGTCCAAACAGTGGTTTAGAGGGGGTAAGGGAACATTGGAAAGGGAATTACTGCCCTGGAACTAATGTCCGTGTCAGGATTAGGAAGTTAGTAGAGGACAGATGGGTTAGCAACTGAGGGGGGGATAAAATAAAGTTATTCATTTACAAACGCAGTTAGTCGCGGGTTTGATGCGAGATATTTGTCTAGGCGGAGTTTAAATGAATCAACGGTGAGAGAGAGAGAGAGAGAGAGAGAAGGTGTAATGTGGGTTCTGTACTGTATGGGAATAACCTAATTAAGAAGGAGAGGTGTATTAATGAGTGAGAGTGAGAGTGAGTGACTGCTAGTTTGTGTGTCTGGTAATATTTGTGTGTTTATGTGTGAGTGTGTGTGTGTTAGTTTGTGAGGGTGTGTGTGTGTGTGTATGTTTGTTTGAGTATGTGTGTTTGTCATTTGTGTGTGTGTGTGTGTGTTTGTCATTTGTGTGTGTGTGTGTGTGTTTGTCATTTGTGTGTGTGTGTGTGTTTGTCATTTGTGTGTGTGTGTGTGTGTATGTATGTGTTTGTGTGTTCATGATTGTAAAAGGGAGGGGGATAGAGGAATATATAGTTACTCAATCATATGGCGTTATTCTAGAAATTTTACCTCATTAAGGGAGATGGTTTCAATTTTTGGTCTATGTTTTTATTTATTTATTATTATTCTAGTTTCCTCCATAGACCTCCACCAAACTTAAACAAAAAACTTCCATTAGATTAATGTGTACATTCTTCGGTACGGCCGGTTCTTCCATAATTTCAGGCTGACTATCGTTCGCCAGGACACAAATCGACACCTAAATATCACGAAAGGTCTTAATATTGACATGGAAATAGGGTGGAAGGTCTTAAAATCGACAAACTAATGGGGCAAACATCTTAAAATCTAAAAACTAATGGGGATAAACATGAGGGAGAAGGGGATCTAGAAAAACGACCCATCTCCCCTTAATTTTTATAGAATTTGAAGCTTTGAATTTTTCAAATGAACCTCCGAAATACAAACATCATACATACTAGCATCATACATACATCAACATCATACATACATCAACATCATACATACATCAACTTCATGCATACATCAACATCATACATACATCAACATCATACATACATCAACATATCATACATACATCAACATCATACATCAACATCATACATACATCAACATCATACATATATCAACATCTTACATACATCAACATCATACATACATCAACATCATACATACATCAACATATCATACATACATCAACATCATACATACATCAACATCATACATACATCAACATCATACATATATCAACATCTTACATACATCAACATCATACATACATCAACATCATACATACATCAACATCATACATACATCAACATATCATACATACATCAACATACATTCAAACATACATCAACATCATACATACATCAACATCATACATACATCAACATCATACATCAACATCATACATACATCAACATATCATACATACATCAACATCATACATACATCAACATCATACATACATCAACATCATACATACATCAACATCATACATACATCAACATTATACATACATCAACATCATACATACATCAACATATCATACATACATCAACATCATACATACATCAACATATCATACATACATCAACATCATACATACATCAACATCATACATACATCAACATATCATACATACATCAACATCATACATACATCAACATCATACATAAATTATATCAACATCATACATACATCAACATCATACATACATCAACATCATACATACATCAACATCATACATACATCAACATCATGCATACATCAACATCATACATACATCAACATCATGCATACATCAACATCATGCATACATCAACATCATACATACATCAACATCATACATACATCAACATCATGCATACATCAACATCATGCATACATCAACATCATACATACATCAACATCATACATACATCAACATCATACATACATCAACATCATGCATACATCAACATCATACATACATCAACATCATACATACATCAACATCATACATCAACATCATATATACATCAACATCATACATACATCAACATCATACATACATCAACATCATACATACATCAACATCATACATACATCAACATCATGCATACATCAACATCATACATACATCAACATCATACATACATCAACATCATACATACATCAACATCATATATACATCAACATCATACATACATCATACATACATCAACATATCATACATACATCAACATCATACATACATCAACATCATGCATACATCAACATCATACATACATCAACATCATACATATCATACATACATTAACAGCATACATACATCATCATACATACATCAACATCATACATACATCAACATATCATACATACATCAACATCATACATACATCAACATCATACATACATCAACATCATACATATATCAACATCTTACATACATCAACATCATACATACATCAACATCATACATACATCAACATATCATACATACATCAACATCATACATACATCAACATCATACATACATCAACATCATACATATATCAACATCTTACATACATCACATACATACATCAACATCATACATCAACATCATACATACATCAACATATCATACATACATCAACATCATACATACATCAACATCATACATACATCAACATCATACATACATCAACATCATACATACATCAACATCATACATACATCAACATCATACATCAACATATCATACATACATCAACATCATACATACATCAACATCATACATACATCAACATCATACATACATCAACATCATACATACATCAACATTATACATACATCAACATCATACATCAACATATCATACATACATCAACATCATACATACATCAACATATCATACATACATCAACATCATACATACATCAACATCATACATACATCAACATATCATACATACATCAACATCATACATACATCAACATCATACATAAATTATATCAACATCATACATACATCAACATCGTACATACATCAACAGCATACATACATCAACATCATACATACATCAACATCATGCATACATCAACATCATACATACATCAAAGCATGCATACAATCAACATCATGCATACATCAAATCATACATACATAATACATCAACATCATGCATACATCAACATCATGCATACATCAACATCATACATACTCAACATCATATACATCAACATCATACATATCAACATCATGCATACATCAACATCATACTACATCAACATCATACATCAACATCATACATACATCAACATCATACATACATCAACATCATACCACATGCTACATCAACATCATACATACATCACATCATACATACATCACATCATACTCAACATCATATATACATCAACATCATACATACATACACATACATCAACATATCATACATACATCAACATCATACTACCTCACATCATGCATACATCACATACATATCATACATTAACATACATACATCATCATACCTACATCAACTCATACATTAACAGCATACATACATCATCATACATACATCAACATCATACATACATCAACATCATACATACATCAACATCATACATACATCAACATTATACATACTTAAAAAATACACATCAACCCTTCATCTTCTTTCATAATTCTTGGTGTCTCTTTTATTCAATATGTCATGAAAGGCCGTAATATTGACACAAACTGGGGCAAAAGGTCTTAAAATCGCTAAACTAATGGAAAGAACGTTTTAAAATCTCAAAACTAATATGCTAAACATGAGGGAGAAGGGGGTCCAGAAAATACGACTTAACAAGTGAAGGAACAACGCAAATTTCGTAACAATTATTATAATTATTCATTCTCGATATATTTGGAAGCGCACACGAAGAGCATTATAATTTGTGTCAGAAATCACTGTGTTTGTACCTATCCTTATCTAACCTATGCATCCATCATCTCTATTCTCTCTCTCTCTCTCTCTCTCTCTCTCTCTCTCTCTCTCTCTCTCGATGCCGTCAGAGCGGGAGGAGGAACTATTTAAAGGTTTAAGGGCCGTTTTTCTGGCCCCCTTTCTCCCTCATGTTTAGTCCCATTAGTTTTCAGATTTTAAGATGTTCCGCCCCATTTCCTTGTCAATATTTAGACCTTTCATGCTATTTAGGTGTTGAATTTTTCCTGGCGAGCGATAGCGAGCCTGTAATTTTAAGACGAACCGGCCTTTGGCCGGGAAATTTCTCTACCGAAAAATGTACACATTTATCTTGAAAGGGGGTCTAGGGGGTGTTCTTCTAAGCTTGATTGAGGTCTAGCAAGGAAACTAAACAATAAATTAATCAATGAATGAATAGACCAAAACAAAAATGGCCACCATCCCCTTAAAGGCACCATCATTTAAAAGCCTGTCATCGCCTTTTTTTTTTTTTTTTTTTTTTTTTTGTTCCCCCACCCGGTTGCGGCCACACATTTCAAAGCGTGTTTTAGCGTTCCATTGTTCTATTGGGCTTGCGTTCTGGGCGGTCTTTCTATGGATGTGTTTCTATATATGTGGTGGATGGTTTTTGTTTAAATGGATGTGTGTGGGGGATGGCTTGTTTGTGACTCTCTCTCTCTCTCTCTCTCTCTCTCTCTCTCTCTCTCTTTCTATATATATATATATATATATATATATATATATATATATATATATATATATATATATACAGAGAGATAGATAGATAGATAGATTACGGAACCTTTCATTGGATAATATGGTGTAAGTAAAATAATACCATGTGTTTCGAACCAGTATTGACTGATTGAACGAGACGTCCCCCCGACCAACGCGAGTGGTCCATATGGCTCCTATCATGTGTCTCACCTCTACCATTTGACCGGACTCGTTTTTTTAGCTCTCTGACCTGAGATCTAACCTTTGAGAATTGTGACTGTGCTTAACCGAAAGACTGACACATAATTATCACAGATTAATTGATTTGTTCATTTGTTTATTGATATTTGATTGTCCTACTCCGTCATTAATCGTTTTAGGGTTATGCACGCGTTTGGACAGTATATTTTGGCTATCATAACACGATATTTTATAGCTTAGAAATTATCTTTGGGCATCAAAAATATATAGACTATCTTAATTAACCCTCTGACTTTCAAAATTCCTTCATAAAATTAATAAAATCGTTTAATCATTGCCATACAATTGAAAATAAATGCGTTATCGTATCCTGAAACGTTAATCGAAGGACAGATTCACGTAATTATCGCAGATTAATTGATACGCATATTTATGCATTCATATTTGTGTGTCCTATTCAGTCATTAATTAACCCCTTCTGTACCAGCGATGTCTTTTTAATTGTATTGTGGTTAAATTTAGAGGATTATGTGCAGTTTAGGAAGGATCTATGGTAGTAAAGAGGATTAAGTGAGATAATTCAAAGCCTGTTAATTGCTGGAGGTCCGTTTGGAAGTGAATACAATCGTCTAATAGTACTCGGAATATAGTTAAAAGGACGTCACCGGTACTGAAAGGGCTAACATACTTATCATAGACAATAGTTAACAGCGCCACATACTCACCATGGAGTTAGGGTCGATGGAACCGAAGCTGCGAATGTAGAGTTCACACAACACCGAAGTGGCGTTATCTGAAGGGAGAGAGAGAGACAACCTTAGTTAGTTAGTTAGTGCTTGTTTTTTTGTCTATATATTTATTTATGAATTTCGTCGATAGACCTCCATCAAGCTTAAAAAAACACCAGCTGAAGACCTGTTTCTCCTACTGTATATTGCAGGCTCGCTATTGCTCACCACAAACAACACCTGCTGAAGACCTGTTTCTCCTACTGTATATTGCAGGCTCGCTATTGCTCACCACAAACAACACCAGCTGAAGACCTGTTTCTTCTACTGTATATTGCAGGCTCGCTATTGCTCACCACAAACAACACCTGCTGAAGACCTGTTTCTTCTACTGTATATTGCAGGCTCGCTATTGCTCACCACAAACAACACCAGCTGAAGACCTGTTTCTCCTACTGTATATTGCAGGCTCGCTATTGCTCACCACAAACAACACCAGCTGAAGACCTGTTTCTTCTACTGTATATTGCAGGCTCGCTATTGCTCACCACACACAACACCAGCTGAAGACCTGTTTCTCCTACTGTATATTGCAGGCTCGCTATTGCTCACCACACAAACAACAGCTGAAGACCTGTTTCTTCTACTGTATATTGCAGGCTCGCTATTGCTCACCACAAACAACACCAGCTGAAGACCTGTTTCTTCTACTGTATATTGCAGGCTCGCTATTGCTCACCACAAACAACACCAGCTGAAGACCTGTTTCTTCTACTGTATATTGCAGGCTCGCTATTGCTCACCACACACAAATCGAAACCTAAATAGCACCAATGGTCACACGTCTTTCAATTCATTCTAACCCTCACGTTATACTATCAGCTCTCTAACCCAAGATCAAATTATTATTTGCAATCTATTATGCATACACTACTGATAGGGTCTGGAGCTCTTGTTAGTTCAACATACCTTTAAGGTGGGTGACCTGCTTTTTGTTATTTCTGTCCTTTTCTCTCTTTCTCTGGCTTGTATCCATTCGCCCCATTCAGCCAACTATTTTAAGACGTTTATCCCCATCTAGGTGTCGATTTCTTCCTGGCGAGCGAGAGCGGCCCAGCATTATATGAAGAAATCCGGCTTCGCCGGAGAAATTTTTCTATCGAAAAATGTACAAATTTAGCCTGCTGTCAAACAAAAATAAAAAATATGCTGGCTCGCTACCGCTCACCAGTAAAAAATTGACACCTGGATGGGGATAAACGTCTTAAAACAGTAGGCTGAATGGGGCCAAATGGATACAAGCCAGAGAAAGATAGACTAGGACAGAACAAAAACAGGTCACCCTCCTTAATTAGGTTGACTATCACTCTTTGAATTAAATTGGACATTAATGACAGGCAGATCAACTTTCTCTGCCCTATTTTCACGTAGGAGATATTTATTTGTTTGTTTTGTTTTATTATGTTAAAGTGAGCATGTATAAAACTGAATTGTTTTATACATGCAAATAAAAGTGATTGTGTTTTATTATGATTAAAGATAGCATGTATGAAACTGAATTGTTTTGTTCTCATAATCATTCATAATTGTTAAGGGGAGATGGACTGGTTTTTCTGGCCACCTTCTTCCTCGTGCTTAATCCCATTGTTTTTTTGTTTTTTTATATTTTAAGACGTTTGGCTCATTAGTTTGGCTATTTTATGACTTTACACCCCATTTCCTTCTCAATATTATGACCTATCTTGCCATTTAGGCGTTGCTTAATTCCTGGCGAGCGAAAGCGAGCCTGCCATTTTAAGAGTAACCGTCCTCTGGCCGGGACATCTTTCTACCGAAAAATTTACAAATTTATCTTGAAGGAGGTTCTAGGGGGTGTTCTTTACAGCATGATGGAGATCTGAGGACACTAGGAATATCATAAATAAGTAAAAAATCGACCAAAGAAATTACCCCCCCCCCCCCTATAAATTACCCCCCCCCCCCTATAAATTACCCCCCCCCATATAAATTACCCCCCCTATAAAATTACCCCCCCCCTATAAATTACCCCCCCCCCTATAAATTACCCCCCCCCTATAAATTACCCCCCCTATAAATTACCCCCCCCCCTATAAATTACCCTATAAATTACCCCCCCCTATAAATTACCCTCCTATAAATTACCCCCCCCCTATAAATTACCCCCCCCTATAAATTACCCCCCCCCTAGAAATTACCCCCCCCCTATAAATTACCCCCCCCTATAAATTACCCCCCCCCCCTATAATTACCCCCATACCCCCCCCCCTATAAATTACCCCCCCCCTATAAATTACCCCCCCCCCTATAAATTACCCCCCCCCCTATAAATTACCCCCCCCCTAGAAATTACCCCCCCCCCTATAAATTACCCCCCCCCTATAAATTACCCCCCCCTATAAATTACCCCCCCCCTATAAATTACCCCCCCCCTATAAATTACCCCCCCCCTATAATTACCCCCCCTATAAATTACCCCCCCCCCTATAAATTACCCCCCCCCCTATAAATTACCCCCCCTATAAATTACCCCCCCCTATAAATTACCCCCCCTATAATTACCCCCCCCTATAAATTACCCCCCCCCCCCCTATAAATTACCCCTCCCCCCCTATAAATTACCCCCCCCCTATAAATTACCCCCCCCCCCTATAAAATAATAACAGTGACAAGCCTATTTTTACCTCGATACGGTCTAGCCCACTACTCATGAATTTTCACGCGGCAAATTATGTAAATACCCCCTAACGCTGTAAGGCAGTGTCACACGAGCGCTTGTTCCGTCAATTATTACGAGCAATTATAGTCTGGCAGCTTTTATCTCTTTACGTCAATTTTCATCATATTCTGGCAACTATTAGAAGATTATATTCAGCTTAGGAAGAACCTCTAGCAATAATAAGGCTTCAAACTTATCTCAACCAACCCTTTTTAACTACCACAGGTCCTTCCTAAGCTGCATAATGTCGTCTAAATATAGCTGGAGTAAAATATACAACACGTCTCTGGTACTCAAAGGGTTAAGATATCAAGGTCTATCAGAATTCTTCCACCTATCATAATCTACCTTCAGTCTACCTTTCGATCCTAATGTGAACATGGTAACGAACACCAATGATAAAAAAGATACATAAATGAGCAAATAAATACGCCCATCCCCCCTTAAATAAATACGCCCATCCCCCCTTAAATAAATACGCCCATCCCCCCTTAAATAAATACGCCCATCCCCCCTTAAAGCTTCATCGATACATTCATGATCCATTTAATAAGTGTTTTTTATTTTATTTTTAATGAATGCCGTGTTATATATACACTATATATGTACAGTATATATATATATATATATATATATATATATATATATATGAATGACTATAGATCAGGCAGGGGAAGTGGTGGTGGACAGGAGTGAATGGAGAATGCTTGTGAATAGTTGAGTGAACACGTGGTCATTTGGAGTAAGGGGTCGGGCGCAAGTTGGACTAGATAATAGTCCATCAGGCGCCTGGCCTGGGGGGACGATTAATATGAAGGGTGTGCCTGGAAGTGTGGTGGGAGGGCTTGTGGCTTTGGCTCCGCTGCATGTCTGCCTGCCGAGATCGGAACCTCTCCGGGTGGTCAGGGGCCGGGGGAGTGCTGGAGCGACCTTGGTAACCTTGGTCTCTGGGTCTTCTCCTGGGTGACCTGGATGTGTGTGAGTTTGTGTTTTTTATCTGTGTTTATTTTTTGTTTTATGTTGTTTTTGTGTTTTCCCTGTTCTTGCTCTGTCTTGAGTCGGCTACCCCCAAAATGGGGATTGGGCCTGAGCATATAGATAGATAGATAGATAGATATATATATCGCCATTGATTCACCCGGTTATTTTCGAGTTAGGCGAAAGAAGGATAAAAGCAGTATTATACTGTATATCTATCTATCTATCTATCTATCTATCTATCGTCGTTGATTTTCCCTTGTAATCGATAGGAAAATGAAACCCGCACCTGCAAGATTTTTGTATTGCAAATAAATTGGTACCCCAACCCTTGCAGCCTTGTGTCTAATTCTACTAGCGAGTACAAGCAATGTTTTAATCGCACGTATTTGTGATTCTCTCTTTCTCTCTCTCTCTCTCTCTCTCTCTCTCTCTCTCTCTCTCTCTCTCTCTCTCTCTATCTATCTATCTATATCAACCAATCTATCTCTTTATCTATCTATCTATATGTCTATCTATCTATCTATCTATCTATCTATTTATCTTTCTATCTATCTATCTATCTATCTATATGTCTGTCTGTATGTTTGTCTCTATCTATCTATCTATCTATCTATCTATCTAGAGAGAGAGAGAGAGAGAGAGAGCGATAGCGAGAGATAGAGCTCCCTCGCGGCCCAGGTGGAATAAGATGGCCCTAATATTGAGTCTCAGGGCATATCACCAGCAAAGTTTGAAGCCTCCATAGTTCCCCAGTGTCGCCAAACCCGATACTGCAAGACGCCCGGGGTTTGCTGAGGGTGAGGTTACGCAGGGGTTGGGATGAAGCCGAGAATATTGAGGGGTTCGGATAGAGGGATGATTCACGGCGTGGATAATTAAAGGTAAATTGAATATTCGATTTTTTTTTTTTTTGTGTTTTTTTTTTTTTTTTAACCGAGGTTACTGAGGAATTTTGATAAAGCCGAGATTATTGAAGGGCTTGGATAGAGGGACGATTCATAGCGTGGATAAGTATAGGCTCTTGAGCATTTGGATAAAGGAAGGTTGTTTGAGACTTCCTTCTAGTGAAGTTACTGAAGGATTGGGATAAAGCCGAGATTATTGAAGGGCTTGGATAGAGGGACGATTCATGGCGTGGATAAGTATAGGTTCTTGAGCATT
Source organism: Paralithodes platypus (assembly GCA_032716605.1). Taxonomy (NCBI): domain Eukaryota; kingdom Metazoa; phylum Arthropoda; class Malacostraca; order Decapoda; family Lithodidae; genus Paralithodes; species Paralithodes platypus. The sequence continues at coordinate 103,726 of CM064518.1, forward strand.
TGGATAAAGGAAGGTTGTTTGAGACTTCCTTCTAGTGAAGTTACTGAAGGATTGGGATAAAGCCGAGATTATTGAAGGGCTTGGATAGAGGGACGATTCATGGCGTGGATAAGTATAGGTTCTTGAGCATTTGCATTTGGATAAAGGAAGGTTGTTTGAGACTTCCTTCTAGTGAAGTTACTGAAGGATTGGGATAAAGCCGAGATTATTGAAGGGCTTGGATAGAGGGACGATTCATGGCGTGGATAAGTATAGGTTCTTGAGGATTTGGATAAAGGAAGGTTGTTTGAGACTTCCTTCTAGTGAAGTTACTGAAGGATTGGGATAAAGCCGAGATTATTGAAGGGCTTGGATAGAGGGACGATTCATGGCGTGGATAAGTATAGGTTCTTGAGCATTTGGATAAAGGAAGGTTTGAGACT
>CM064518.1:109147-208202 GCA_032716605.1 Paralithodes platypus
ATGTTATGAATGTTGCAGTATATAATATATGTTAGAATGTTGCAGTATATAATACTGTTATGTTGCAGTATAATTGTTATGAATGTTGCAGTATATAATATATGTTATGAATGTTGCAGTATATAATATGTTTTGAATGTTGCAGTATATAATATATGTTATGAATGTTGCAGTATATAATATATGTTATGAATGTTGCAGTATATAATATATGTTATGAATGTTGCAGTATATAAATATGTTATGAATGTAGCAGTATATAATATATGTTATGAATGTTGCAGTATATAATATATGTTATGAATGTTGCAGTATATAATATATGTTATGAATGTTGCAGTATATAATATATGTTATGAATGTTGCAGCATATAATATATGTGAATGTTGCAGTATAATATATGTTTTGAATGTTGCAGTATATAATATTTGTTATGAATGTTGCAGTATATAATATATGTTATGAATGTTGGATATATATATGTTATGAATGTTGCAGTATATAATATATGTTATGAATGTTGCAGTATATAATATATGTTTTGAATGTTGCAGTATATAATATATGTTATGAATGTTGCAGTATATAATATATGTTTTGAATGTTGCAGTATATAATATATGTTATGAATGTTGCAGGATATAATATATGTTATGAATGTTGCAGTATATAATATATGTTATGAATGTTGCAGTATATAATATATGTTTTGAATGTTGCAGTATATAATATATGTTATGAATGTTGCAGTATATAATATATGTTTTGAATGTTGCAGTATATAATATATGTTATGAATGTAGCAGTATATAATATATGTTATGAATGTTGCAGTATATAATATATGTTATGAATGTTGCAGTATATAATATATGTTATGAATGTTGCAGTATATAATATGATGAATGTTGCAGTATAATATGTTATGAATGTAGCAGTATATAATATATGTTATGAATGTTGCAGTATATAATATATGTTATGAATGTAGCAGTATATAATGTTATGAATGTTGCAGTATATAATATATGTTATGAAGGTTGCAGCATATAATAAATGTTATGAAGGTTGCAGTATATAATGTTATGAATGTAGCAGTATAATATATGTATGAATGTTGCAGTATATAATATATGTTATGAACGTTCCAGTATATAATATATGTTATGCATGTTGCAGTATATATATATGTTATGAATGTAGCAGTATATAATATATGTTATGAATGTTGCAGTATATAATATATGTTATGAATGTTGCAGTATATAATATATGTTATGAATGTTGCAGTATATAATATATGTTATGAATGTAGCAGTATATAATATATGTTATGAATGTTGCAGTATATAATATATGTTATGAATGTTGCAGTATATAATATGTTATGAATGTAGCAGTATATAATATATGTTATGAATGTTGCAGTATATAATATATGTTATGAATGTTGCAGTATAATATATGTTATGAATGTTGCAGTATATAATATATGTTATGAATGTTGCAGTATATAATATATGTTATGAATGTTGCAGTATATAATATATGTTATGAATGTAGCAGTATATAATATATGTTATGAATGTTGCAGTATATAATATATGTTATGAATGTTGCAGTACATAATATATGTTATGAATGTAGCAGTATATAATATATGTTATGAATGTTGCAGTATATAATATATGTTATGAATGTTGCAGTATATAATATATGTTATGAATGTTGCAGTATATAATATATGTTATGAATGTTGCAGTATATAATATATGTTATGAATGTTGCAGTAATAAGGTTAGAATAAGATGACTATAAACACCATAATATTAGGAGGAACACTTTATTGGCAACGTTTCGCAGATGTCAATAAAGTGCTTCTTCTCATATGGTGTTTATATTAATTCTGTCAACTTTTCTAAGTTGTTTCAACACAAGAATAAGATAGTCTGATAGGAGGGTTAAAGAGTGCTAACAAACAGACCAATATCCTTCTCCACGAGAACCATAGGCGTGGGTTAGCCTATCTTTTGAGTGCTCTATTTGTTTAGGTTTCCCTTTCTCGTAAATTTCATTATTGTTTTCCACTTGGACTCCTCTACACTTTTCTACATCTATATATTTTCTCAATCCATGTACTCTCTCTCTCTCTCTCTCTCCCTCCCTCCCCCTCCCTAATTTTAACCCGTTCTGTACCGGCGACGTCTTTTCAATATTAATTTAGCTATATTTAGCCGATTTTGTGCAGTTTAAGAACGATCTGTGCTAGTAAAAAGGATTAAGTGAGATAGTTCGAAGACTGTTAGTTGCTGCGTCATATGAGTGTGAAAGGGTTAAGAATGGGGTGTTACTTAATCTCGTATTGCTTTCATACCGAAGCTAGATATTTTTGTATAATACATATTGACAAATCTTAGTACTGTTTTGAATGTTTCCTTCACCTAGCATCTTAGTCTACATGTTTCTAGCGAAAAGAGATCTCAACCTGTCCTCATAGCTCTGTCTTCTGATCGATGGATTAAGCTTTTTGAGCCTATAGCTTGAACTGTTTCTAGTCTCCTATGTTTTCCCTAAGTGGGCGTACTGAAAACCAGAAAACGAAATCTTGAATCTTAGAGAAAGAAAGGACTATCCCTGTATTCTTGTACGAGAGAGAGAGAGAGAGAGAGAGAGAGAGAGAGAGAGAGAGAGAGAGAGAGAGAGAGAGAGAGAGAGAGAGGTGGGGGGAATACTAAAGAGGCATTAGCATACCTCATAACGGCATAAAAGCTCATATGTGGAGGGGGGAGTGGGGGCGAGGTTCTCGAGCCCTCTCTCCCTCATGCTTAGCCCCATTTATTTTGAAATTTCAAGACATTTGCCCCATTAGTATAGAGGATTTTAAAACCTTTTGTGCCATTTAGTAGTCGTTATGTTCCTGACGAGTGATAGCGAGCCTACAATTTAGGAGGAACAGGCCTTTGGCCGGGGCATTCTTCTACCGAAAAAACTAAAATGCCCAAATTTATCTCGAAAGGGGGTCGAGGGGGATATTTTAAAGCTTGATAGAGGTCTGGGGAGGAAACTATGAAAATGATAAATACATAAATGGATAAAGAAATATATAATAATAATAAATGATAAACACATATATGGATAAACAAATATATAATAATAATAAATGATAAATACATAAATGGATAAACAAATATATAATAATAATAAATGATAAACACATATATGGATAAAGAAATATATAATAATAATAAATGATAAATACATAAATGGATAAACAAATATATAATAATAATAAATGATAAACACATAAATGGATAAACAAATATAATAATAATAATAATAATAATAATAATAATAATAATATCCCCTTAACATAACATACTGCAAAACACCCTTAACCCCTTCTATACCGGCGACATCCTTTAATTTTATTCTGGCTCCTACTAATCGATTGTATTCAGTTTAGGAAGGATCTTTAGCAATTATAAGGCTTCCAACTATCTCAATCAACCCTTTTAACTACCACAGATCCTTTCTAAGCTGCATACAATCGTCCAAATATTGCTAGACTAAAATTATAACATACATCACCGGTACATAAGGGGTTAATACAATACGGAACCAGGTGTTGGGCCTAGGTCATCAATAGGCGCGCTCACAGATGTATACCCTGTTTTTTTCCAACTGACGGTAAATTGCAAAGTTCCCATCAAGATTTCTCGAATATTATAAAGGTTTTGTAGTGAAATTGGGTGCTAATTTTATAAACGTGGTCTAAAGGGGAGATCTCCACTTGAGGGAGTTTTTTCTGGACCCCTTTCTCCCTCATGTTTAGCCCCATTACTTTTGATATTATAAAACGTTTGCCCCATTAGTTTAGCTATTTTAAGAACTTTCACCCCATATTAAGACCTTTCGTGCAATTCAGGTGTCGATTTTATCCTGGCGAGCGATAGCGAGCCTGTAATTTAAGAGGAACCGGCCTTCGGCCGGGAAATTTTTCTACCGAAAAATGTACAAATTTATCTTGAAAGGTGGTCGAGGAGGTGTAATTTTAAGCTTGATGGAGGTCTAGGGAACAAACTAAATACCTCCCCTTAATATGATCTATCTATCTATCTATATGCTCAGGCCCAATCCCCATTTTGGGGGTAGCCGACTCAAGACAGAGCAAGAACAGGGAAAACACAAAAAACAACATAAAACAAAAAATAAACACTGATAAAAAACACAAACTCACACACATCCGGGTCACCCAGGAGAAGACCCAGAGACCAGGGTTACCAAGGTCGCTCCAGCACTCCCCCGGCCCCTGACCACCCGGAGAGGTTCCGATCTCGGCAGGCAGACATGCAGCGGAGCCAAAGCCACAAGCCCTCCCACCACACTTCCAGGCACACCCTTCATATTAATCGTCTCCCCGGGCCAGGCGCCTGATGGACTATTATCTAGTCCAACTTGCGCCCGACCCCTTACTCCAAATGACCACGTGTTCACTCAACTATTCACAAGCATTCTCCATTCACTCCTGTCCACCACCACTTCCCCTGCCTGATCTATAGTCATTCCTCTATCATCCAAAGCCTTTCTTATGATGCAGAGACTATAGTGGTTTCATATTTTTCCATTAACCGTGTACAGGTGACGTACTTTCCATTAACCGTGTACAGGTGACGTACTTTCCATTAACCGTGTACAGGTGACGTGTACAGGTGACGTACTTTCCATTAACCGTGTACAGGTGACGTACTTTCCATTAACCGTGTACAGGTGACGTACTTTCCATTAACCGTGTACAGGTGACGTACTTTCCATTAACCGTGTACAGGTGACTACTTCATTAACCGTGTACAGGTGACGTACTTTCCATTAACCGTGTACAGGTGACGTACTTTCCATTAACCGTGTACAGGTGATGTACTTTCCATTAACCGTGTACAGGTGACGTACTTTCCATTAACCGTGTACAGGTGACGTACTTTCCATTAACCGTGTACAGGTGACGTACTTTCCATTAACCGTGTACAGGTGACGTACTTTCCATTAACCGTGTACAGGTGACGTACTTTCCATTAACCGTGTCCAGGTGACGTACTTTCCATTAACCGTGTACAGGTGACGTACTTTCCATTAACCGTGTACAGGTGACGTACTTTCCATTAACCGTGTCCAGGTGACGTACTTTCCATTAACCGTGTACAGGTGACGTACTTTCCATTAACCGTGTACAGGTGACGTACTTTCGTTATTTCTACTGCATTTAAACGATTTTATGAAGCTTAGGAAAGATATAGAGTAGCTAAAAGGGTTAATTGAAATAGTATGTAGCCTCTTAATTGATAAACGTCCTTCTCAAGCTGAATAAAATCGTCTAACAATTGGCAGAATATAATGAATCATATGTCCCCGATAGTGAAGGGGTTAAGTATTGCGAAATTAGCTGCTAAGGGATTCAATTTACCGTGGATAGGGTCGAATTGGCCTGCTCATCAATAGGCGCCCTCACAGATGTTGATACTGTGTTCGACTCGTGGGATAAACGGCTTGTAATGAGACGCGGGCGCTTAAGGGGAGATGGGGCGTTTTTCTGGTCCCCTTTCTTCCTCATGCTTATCCCCATTAGTTTTGAGATTTTAAGACGTTTTCCCCGTTAGCTTGTTAATTTTAAGACCTTTCGCCCCATTTCTTTGGAGTATTCTCTATCCATACTGTGGTTTGGCATCCTGTACCGAACCATAGCCGTGTCTGTCTGTCTCTTTTACTATCATACTTCTTCTGGGGGCGGGGGGCTAAGAATCCTCCTCCCCTTGTAAAATTCACCTACTAGACGAGACATAATGAGGGGCGAGGGAACGCGAAACTGATCTTGGACCCTAAGAATTGGAACTTTAAATCTTGTTTCTGTTCGGGCTCTGTCTCGAGTCGGCCACTCCCAGCTATGGGGTATGTGCCTGAGTATATACATACATACGTTTTCTCGCAATGTACAGCAAGGTCTTTCAGATAGTAGCTAATCCTTGTAACTCCCTCCAGCACTCCCTAATAATCCCTTCAACTCCCTCTAGCACTCCCTAATAATCCTTGTAACTCTCTCTATCACTCCCTAATAATCCCTGTAACTCCCTCTATCACTTTCTAATAAACCCTGTAAATCCATCTAGCACTCCCTAATAATCCCTATAACTCCCTAATACTCCCTGTAACTCCCTCTATCACTCCTAATAATCCCTTCAACTCCCTCTATCACTCCTAATAATCCCTTCAACTCCCTCTATCACTCCTAATAATCCCTTCAACTCCCTCTAGCACTCCCTAATAATCCTTGTAGCTCCCTCTATCACTCCCAAATAATCCCTTCAACTCCCTCTAGCACTCCCTAATAATCCCTTCAACTCCCTCTAGCACTCCCTAATACTCCCTGTATCACTCCCTAATAATCCCTTCAACTCCCTCTAGCACTCCCTGTAACTCCCTCTATCACTCCCTAATAATCCCTTCAACTCCCTCTAACACTCCCTAATACTCCCTGTAACTCCCTCTATCACTCCCTAATAATCCCTTCAACTCCCTCTAGCACTCCCTAATAATCCCTTCAACTCCCTCTAGCACTCTCTAATAATCCTTGTAGCTCCCTCTATCATTCCCTAATAATCCCTTCAACTCCCTCTAGCACTCTGTTACGACTGGGGTTCAAATATATCAGGGCTCTTATTCATTGGACTAGTAATGGCATAAATGCTACAACGGAAAGCGCTAGATCCAACCTCTGATGTATATTCCCAGTGAACAAAGAACACAAATACTCTACAGAGTTCTATATGCAATAATAGGCTATCAAACTCTCAATAAATGTGCATCTACTCTAGGCTTAATGTTATGTGAAAACAGCCTATTACTACCTATAACCGAAGGTGCTTGGTTATGGTATGCAAAGTAAGGTGGTAAGAGAAGTTACAGCTTACGTTACTTTAATTAATAAATGTCAGGCACTCCTGCATGAAAGAAAGTGCACTAAAGTCCTTCAACACTAACAAGGAATCTTCTTTAAATGTTAGATGCTATAAAGATGCTCATATCGGAAATGGAACCCAAAAAGGCAGGCAGCGGAACAATGCTCGTGCAGGCTATGCACACAAAAAGGCAGAATATATATAATGCCGTCGGAGCCAAGAATATCCTAAACACTACAACAATAATAATCGCCACGACAATGCAGTATTCCTATCAACAAAAAGAGCCTAAGTCGTTTGTGTCTCCATACATCAAACTAGGCTGCGAAATGCTTGTGTAATCATAAATGGGTATGCATAAAAAAGAGTAATTAGGTTAATATACTTAATGTCTACTGTGACTGATAAAGTCTAGCTAGAGTCAATGATACGAGATACTGGTGCGCATGGCATGCCGCATAGCCTAGAGCAAATCTCAAGTCTGTGCGTCAAATATTACGTTATAGGGAAGGGTAGCTCTCTTGAGAAACCTTAATACCGAAGTATTAAGCGTTCTCCTGGCGTACCTCAAAGACAAACAACGAGCTTAGAACAGTGCAGAATGGTATAGGCAAAAAGCCCTCATTCGTGCATGCTCTACTCTCAATGGCACACAGACTAGAATTTACTCAATCAACTCCAGTTCTCAGGTATGTCGTGCAGCTTTTTCCTAAAGCCAGCACTCATAGGAAACAATACCTTATAATATCAGACCCCTAGTCTAGCATTATCTAATCCAGCAGAACACTAATAATTATAGGAAGCGGCAATATGAAAGCCAACCAATGCTTCGTGATCAACTTATCTTAACAACTAAACATACATAGGTTATATCAGACCTTAACGCACAATACAACTGGCCAGCATGAAGCTGATTTTGCAGAGTTAACCAGAGGGGATATAATGTTAATAAAAGGTGGTGAAAGATATGGAAAATGAGAGAGATAGGTAGAGGAACAGGTTCTCAGGTGCGGAGACGGGGACAGATATCCAAGGGAAAAAGAGGGATGCGTTCTAGAAACCAGATCTGAGGGAGAGAGTGGCGAGGAACCAGTATATATACCGGGACTAGGTCGAGCCGCGTGGGAAAAAAGCGGTGACAAGTCTTCTAGCCACTAGCAAGGGAGCTAGCAGCATGGTAAGGACCTCTCTCAACCAACCCCCACGAGGCAGCCAGCCGTGACGTCATTGAGCGGGGCAAAAACACTGCGCGCCCCCCTCTCACTCTGTTCTACTCTCTCTCTCTCCCAGATCCCATCATTACTAGTTAATGATAAAACATATACTTTACAATTAAATATATAAAGCCTTGACATGGGTGAAAACAAAGAGCCTTTCTGGACTGCCCATGACACGAGCTTTCATATGAAATAAAGCACACTCTAATACATAAACTGTAGCCCCATCCACTGCCCTGGCGATCCTAGCGAGTCACTGTAGGACAAGCCATGCAGTTCTAACGGAGTGGTTAATGTCACAACTCCCTAATAATCCTTGTAGCTCCCTCTATCACTCCCTAATATTCCCTTTAACTCCCTCTAGCACTCTCTAATAACCCGTGTTACTCTCCAGCCGATCAGAACCTACTCAGAATGCTATTGCAATCCCATTTATTCCGCCTCCCAACTGCTTTCAGGACACCCACAATGGTACTTCGGGAATTTCTAGGCTGGTTGGGCTTTAGCGTGATATGAGAGAGAGAGAGAGAGAGAGAGAGAGAGAGAGAGAGAGAGAGAGAGAGAGAGAGAGAGAGAGAGAGAGAGAGAGAGAGAGAGAGAGAGAGAGAGAGAGAGAGAGAGAGAGAGGACAGCGTATATATTATCAAAAATATCTTATATTAAAGCTAATATAATGACTTCATCAAAGCATCTTCTGGGTCTTATAAATATATAATACTTACAGATAAGAAAACTTATTGATGGTTTCTGGTTTAATTCCTGGCAAATTTATATAACAATATATTTATTATGATTTCCAATGTACCCGCCGATGCACTATAGTCCATTAATTCCAATGTACCCGCCGATGCACTATAGTTCATTAATTCCAATGTACCCGCCGATGCACTATAGTCCATTAATTCCAATGTACCGCCGATGCACTATTGTCCATTAATTCCAATGTACCGCCGATGCACTATAGTCCATTAATTCCAATGTACCGCCGATGCACTATAGTCCATTAATTCCAATGTACCCGCCGATGCACTATAGTCCATTAATTCCAATGTACCCGCCGATGCACTATAGTCCATTAATTCTAGTTTGGGCAGAAATCGTAACCTTTAACCTCTGTAACTCAAAAAGGGCTAGAGCAAATGAGCCGTCAATTTATACACATATTCCCTAGCCAAGTTTTCCTATTTAGTAGACAAATTAGCTCGATTACTATAGTTCTTTTTGAGTTACAGAGGTTAGAGGTTATGATTTCAAACACACACACACACACACACACACACACACACACACACACACACACACACACACACACACACACACACACAGCCCGTAGCCTAGTAGGTAGAGTTCTCGTCTCACACACGAGGGGTCGGGGGTTCAATCCCCGGCCGGGCGGAGACAAATTGGGCTTGTCTCCTTTCATGTGTTAGCCTCAGTTCACCTAGCTGTAAATAGGTACCTGGAATAAGTGGACGACGTTGTGACGTCCCATCGGGGGTTGCCAAAAATGGTACAAGGTGAGATGGGTATCATATGGTTCACCTAAGCTGATGGCTACCTAAGCCTTCGGGCGAGACGGTACCGTCTATAGTGAGAATGATACCATACAGATCCACCCTAAGCCTTCGTTTCCGATGTCGCCAATTGGCTAAAAATACAGACTACACACACATCCACAGCCATTCCAACAGTACATAAAACACTTAACATGCATTTCACGCAATACATTCCCAGTTAAGGAGGCGCGATAATAATGAGCTTAGCTCGCATTGCGTGGATTCCCCTTGACGAACAAGTAACTGAGTAACTGAGTAACACACACAGGGAGAGACAGATGCACAGGAGTGAAAACAATACCTTTTCGCTGTGCACCTACTGCGACGCCTGGGTAAATATAGATCCACACTAATGTATGTGCAACACACACACGCACACACGTACACACACACACGCACGCACACACACACACACACACACACACACGCACGCACGCACACACACACGCACATACACACACGTACACATACACACACGTACACATACACACACGTACACATACACACACACACACGCACACGCACACACACACACACACACACACGTATGATATGATAAACATTCGGCCACACACACACACACACACACGTATGATATGATAACAATTCGGCCACACACACACACACACGTATGATATGATATAAATTCGGCCACACACACACACACACGTATATGATACAAATTCGGCCACACACACACACACACACACACGTATGATATGATAAAAATTCGGCAACAAAAAAGGATATATAACAATTCCGAGCACGAGAAATCATGGCCTGTGATATGTGTAAAAAAAAATTGATGTACCCCTTGTCGACTGTTTATATATATATATATATATATATATATATATATATATATATATATATATATACAGTACCGTATATACTGTATATGTTTTTTTGTATTTCCTCCCTAGACCTCCATCAAGCTTAAAAAAACACACACTCACTAGACTTCCCCTTTAAGATAAATTTGTAAATTTTTCGATTGAAAAATTCCCGGCCAAAGGCCGGTTTTTCCTAAACATACAGGCTGGCTATCGCTCCCCAGGAAAAAATCGACACTTAAATGGCACGAAAGGTCTTGATATTGATATATACAGTAAATGGGACGATTTTTTTTAAAATCTGAAAACTAATGGGGCGAACATCTTAAAATCCGAAAACTAATGGGGCTAAACATGAGGAAGAAAGGAGACCAGAAAAACGACCCATCTCCCCTTTATGTGCGAGCCTATTGTACAGCAGGACTGACATGCTGAGATGGGACTTTAGGGGTAGTCCTCGCTTTTTTCTGGACCCCCTTCTCCCTCATGTTTGGCATATTAGGTTAAAGGTTTTATTACGTTCGTTCCGTTTGTTTGGCGATTTTGAGACCTTTCGCCTCATTTTTTTTTATCAATATTAAGACCTTTCATACCCTATAGGGTTCGATTTTCCCTGGCGAGCGATTGCGAGCCTCTAATTTTAGAGGGAAGCGGCCTTTGGCCAGGAAATTTTTCTACCGAAAAATGTACAAATTTATCTTGGTACCCCGTAGGGAGTGTTTTTCTAAGCTTGATGGAGGTCTAGCGAAGAAACTCAAAAAATATATTAATATATAAATATATAGACCAAAAACCAAGTACTACCCCCTTAAGGGCTTGAGAATCTGATTGACTTGTGTTTTGGGTCGGGGATCTTTTGGCTTTGTGGGCTTATTCTGCTGCTAGACTCACACTCAGATTGGACTTTGGTGGTTGGGGATGTGGTGGATTATTTGTATGGGCCTTCTGTGCTGCTAGATTCTCACTCAGATTGGCCTGTGGTGGTTGGGGATCTGGTGGACTATTTTAGGGGCCTTCTGTGCTGCTAGATTCTCACTCAGATTGGCCTGTGGTGGTTGGGGATCTGGTGGACTATTTTAGGGGCCTTCTGTGCTGCTAGATTCTCACTCAGATTGGCCTGTGGTGGTTGGGGATCTGGTGGACTATTTTAGGGGCCTTCTGTGCTGCTAGATTCTCACTCAGATTGGCCTATGGTGGTTGGGGATCTGGTGGACTATTTTAGGGGCCTTCTGTGCTGCTAGATTCTCACTCAGATTGGCCTGTGGTGGTTGGGGATCTGGTGGACTATTTTAGGGGCCTACTGTACTGTTTGCTGGACTGACAAACCGAGACTCGACCTTTGGGTTGGAATGATGCACTCTACGTGGGCCTACTCTACTGCTGGACTCACCACCCACTCAGATTCAGGGTGTCAAACGAAAGCCGAATCGTTTCTGTCTAGTCTATATTATTGTTATGTTACTCTCTTGATTACTCAGCTGTGTATAGTCTGTAGCGAAATGTGTTGTTAATTATGAAAACTTGGCATTAATACGACACAAAGACAAAGTAGATTGATATTTGTTTTCTTAAAGTATCGATAAATCAGCTGCTAAGGGATTCAATTGGCCATCAGCTGGGGAAAACAACAAAACAGACTTTATAGTACTTACTAAGATGGTTAGTGGGTGTGGCTCTGCGATCATAGCCTTCCAGCAATTTGTCCAGGATCCCCAGATAGTTCACTTTACCGCACTCCCTGGAAGCAGAAAGAAAGTACAGTTAGTTGTGCAGAGTAGTGTTGGTAAGTAGAGTTATTTAGGAGTTTAAGGGGAGATGGGGCTTTTTTTCTATTAATTAATTTGTTCCTGTATTTCTTAGTTTCCTCGCTAGACCTCCATCAAACTTAAGTACCCCCCCAGACCCTACTTCACGATTAATTTGTACATTTTTCGGTAGAAAATTGTCGCGGCCGTAGGCCGCTTCCTCCTATAATACAGGCTCGCTATCGCTTCGCAAGGAAAAAACGACACCTAAATTACACGAACAGATTTAATATTGAAAAAGAAATGGGGCGAAAGGTCTTAAAATCCATCAATTTGTCCAAGATCCCCAGATAGTTGACTTTACCACACTCCCTGGAAGCAGAGATAGTAGAGTTAGTGGTGCAGAGTAGTGTTAGTGGTGCAGAGTAGTGTTAGTGGTGCAGAGTAGAGTTAGTGGTGCAGAGTAGTGTTAGTAAGTAGAGTTAGTTAGGAGTTTAAGGGGAGATGGGCAGTTTTTTTTGGTCGATTTTTACATTTATTTATTATGTTTTTAGTTTCCTCCCATCGTACTTTTAAAGAAACCCAAGACCATCCTTCAAAATTAATTTGTACATTTTTCAGTAGAAAAATATCCCTGCCGAAGGACGGTTCCTTTTATATTACAGGCTTACAAAACGACGAACACACAGATAGACATCAACGATACAATAAATTCCTCTTTGGCGGAGATACTTACACGGGGATGGTTCACTTTTTGGTTGATATTTTAATTTATTTATTAGTTTTCTAGTTTCCTCCCTAGACCTCCATCAGACTTAAAAAAAAACAAAAACACAACCCCATGATATATTTGTACATTCTTCTGTAGAAATATGTTCCGCCTAAATTACAGGCTCGCTATCGAGCGCCAGGAAAAATGTTCTGGACCCTGGTCCTAACACATCCCCAAATGTTCTGGACCCTGGTCCTAACACATCCCCAAATGTTCTGGACCCTGGTCCTAACACATCCCCAAATGTTCTGGACCCTGGTCCTAACACATCCCCAAATGTTCTGGACCCTGGTCCTAACACATCCCCAAATGTTCTGGACCCTGGTCCTAACACATCCCCAAATGTTCTGGACCCTGGTCCTAACACATCCCCAAATCCCAATATACGGCCCCTAAGCCCCCCACTACACACCCACAACCCCTGTATACACCCCCAACCCCTGTATACACCCCCCCCCCCCCCCAACGCCCCCCCCCCCCCCCTCAACGCCTCCCCCCCCCCCCTGTGACCCCTCCCCCCCAACATCCCTTATCCCCCCCCAGGGCCCCCTCCCCCCAGTGACCCCTCTCCCCCCCCCCCACACCCCCAGCCTTAACTCCTGGTGGGGGTGGGGGGTAAAGTGGGGTCTGGCAGCGATAGGAACCCCTTATCATGAGCGCGGCGGCTGGTTTGGACAGTAGAGGGGTGGGGTGGGGACTAGTTATATTGTATTCAGTTGGCCAAATAAGGGATAGGGATAATATCGTCTTAAAACAGTAGGCTGAGTGGGGCCGAATGGATACAAGCCAGTGCAAGAGAGAACACGAAAGAAAAACAAAGCAGGTGACCCCTCTTTAAAACAGTAGGCTGAGTGGGGCCGAATGGATACAAGCCAGTGCAAGAGAGAACACGAAAGAAAAACAAAGCAGGTGACCCCTCTTTAAAACAGTAGGCTGAGTGGGGCCGAATGGATACAAGCCAGTGAAAGAGAAAAAAAAATCCCCCCTTTAATAGTAAGCCAATATTTCAAGTACTCTTCTCATAACTATCTGTGTGGGGAAAATCATGGACGAAGGTTAACCCTTTCACACACATATGACGCAGAGGTTGCCAGATTAGCAATAAGAAATGGAGTTCTCTCACTCTTATAATTACCTCTCCAAAATTAGTTTTCTGCCCACAGCTAACTCCAAGACAACTGCAGAGGTTGAAGTAACTAAACTAAAGGTTTCTAAATACCCCTGATGGTAACAAAGGCTTTAAAGTATCCCCAATAGGCTCAAAATCGCGTCATATGTCGGAGAGGGTTAAGGGGAGATGGGTCGTATTTCTAGGTCCCCTTCTCCCTCGTGTTTAGCCTCATATAGTTTTCAGATTTTAAGATGTTTGCTCTATTAGTTTGTCGATTTTAAGACCTTGCGCGTCATGTCTTTGTCAATATTAAGGGGAGGTTTTTAGCTTGTTTCCTACTCCTCCAGCAATCTAAAAATGTCACCCCCTTGACCCTCTCTCAAGATAAATTTGTACATTTTTCGGTAGAAAAATGTCCCGGCCAAAGGCCGATTCCTCTTAAATTACAGGCTTGCTATCGCTCGCCAGGATAAAATCGACACCTGAATGGCACGAAAGGTCTTAATATGGGGTGAAAGTTCTTAAAATCGCTAAACTAATGGGGCAAACGTTTTATAATATCAAAAGCAATGGGGCTAAACATGAGGGAGAAAGGGGTCAAGAAAAAAATCCCTCAAGTGGAGATCTCCCCTTAAGACCTTTCGTGCTTTTTAGGTCTCGATTTATTTTCCTGGCGAACGATAGTGAGCCTGTAATTTTGGAGGGGAAATTTTTCTACCAAATTTTTTACAAATTAATCTAGAAGGGGGATCTAATGTATGTTATTAATCTAGAAGGGGGATCTAATGTATGTTATTAATCTAGAAGGGGGATCTAATGTATGTTATTAATCTAGAAGGGGGATCTAATGTATGTTATTAATCTAGACCGGGGGATCTAATGCATGTTATTAATCTAGAAGGGGGATCTAATGTATGTTATTAATCTAGAAGGGGGATCTAATGCATGTTATTAATCTAGAAGGGGGATCTAATGTATGTTATTAATCTAGAAGGGGGATCTAATGTATGTTATTAATCTAGAAGGGGGATCTAATGTATGTTATTAATCTAGAAGGAGGATCTAATGCATGTTATTAATCTAGAAGGGGGATCTAATGCATGTTATTAATCTAGAAGGGGGATCTAATGCATGTTATTAATCTAGAAGGGGGATCTAATGTATGTTATTAATCTAGAAGGAGGACCTAATGAATGTTTATTAATCTAGAAGGAGGACCTAATGAATGTTTATTAATCTAGAAGGAGGACCTAATGAATGTTTATTAATCTAGAAGGAGGACCTAATGCATGTTATTAATCTAGAAGGGGGATCTAATGCATGTTATTTAAAAGTTTGATAGTGGTCTAGGGAGGATACAAGAAAAATAATACAAATATACATAAAATATACATCAAAATATACATAACAAAAATATACATAAAACATACATAAAAATATACATAAAACATACATAAAAATATACATAAAACATACATAAAAATATACATAACAAAAATATACATAAAAATTTACATAAAAAAACATACATAAAAATATACATTAAAAAACATACATAAAATATACATAAATGAGCAAACAAATAAGCCCATCCCCCCTTAATAAATGACTAATTGCTGTTGCTTTATGCGTTAATTAAACCTTAGTGATATTTATTGCTGTCTCTTTAAAGCTTATAATGAGATAAGTTGGCCGGTGCGTTATTAGAGTAATTAGCTCTTTATTACCGCTTACTAAGGTAGTTTGGAGATTCTAAGACGTTCGGCCCATTAGTTTGGTGATTTAAAGACCTTTTGCCCCATTTCTTGATCAATATCAAGACGTTTCGTACCATTTAGAGAGAGAGAGAGAGAGAGAGAGAGAGAAGAAAAATGAGAAGGATTTGAAGAGAAAAATTCATATTAAAAGAGAGGAAAAAAACCCCACTAGGAAGAAAGCTGGTCACTAACTTTTAAGGAAGTGGAGGGCTTTGAGAGAGAGAGAGAGAGAGAGAGAGAGAGAGAGAGAGAGAGAGAGTGTGAGAGAAAGAGAGCATACAAACGATGATTGTTTCTTTATCACACACACACACACACACACACACACAAACGGATAGCGCGTCTGGCTCACAACCAGAAGGTCCCGAGTTCGAGACCCGGGCTGGGAAGAGACATTTGGGCAAGTCTCTTAACGGTGTAACCTCTGTTCACCTAGCAGTATAAATAGGAACCTGGTATAAGTGGACGAAGGTGTGACGTCCCATCTGGGGTTGGTGATCGGTTACAAGGTGAGATGGGTATCGTACTGGTCAACCTAAGCTACTGGTCAACCTAAGCCTTCGGGTGAGACTGGTACCGTAGTGAGAATGGTACCGTACAGATTAACCCTAAGCCTTCTTTTCCAGATGTCGCCAATTGGCTAAAATACAGACTACACACACATCCACAGCCATTCCAACGATACATAAACACTTAACATGCATTTCACGCAATACATTCCCAGTTAAGGAGGCGCGATAATAATGAGCTTAGCTCGCATTGCGTGGATTCCCCTTGACGAACAAGTGAGTGAAATTAAACACACACACACACACACACACACACACACACTCACACACACCTTAGCCACGTTCTAGACACCATGATTGACTGTTCTGACAGTTCTGTATGTGGTCACAGGACAGAACACTACCACGAACTTTCAATACAAAAAATGGATACAACATTTGAATACAGTTTTTATTTGTTCTGCGTGCGTGATTTGGATACCCCTTTTCACTGGACAGGGGTTGAGAGAGAGAGAGTGAGTGAGAGAAGAGGAGGGGATGAGTGAGTGAGTGAGTGAAGAAGGGGATGAGTATGAGGGGATGCGACTGGATGATGTTAATTAACTCTTTCACGCTTTTATGACGCAGAGGTTGCCAGATTAGCAATAAGAAATAGAGTTCTTTCACTCTTATAATTACCTCTCCAAAATTAGTTTTCTGCCCACAGCTAACTCAAAGACAACTGCAGAGGTTGAAGTAACTAAACTAAAGGTTTCTAAATACCCCTGATGGTAACAAAGGATTTAAAGTATCCCTAATAGGCTCAAAATTGCGTCATAAGCGTGAAAGGGTTAAGAACAAATAACTTCATGAATTAAACATTACACTAATCGCTTCACTTAATATACAATTAAAACAACAAATAATTATTACCAGTATAACGTTCCCTGTTGCTGAGGAGTTTAATTGCTAGTAATTCAGTGTCTAAAAATATTGCCTACACTCCGTCAATTATCCACTTGCGAGTTTCGTTCTATAAGGAAGTTGGAGCTGTAAACATCGATATTGAAGAAAAATGCAAATACTAATGTGGGTTTCTGATGGATAAAAAGTATGATGAATTTGGGTTTGTATATATATAAATGTATTATGACCGTAATTTGGGTTTGTATATATATAAATGTATTATGACCGTAATTTAGCTGGTAATTCTGCTAAATATTGGTGGCCACAGCTCTAACTTCCTTATAGAACGAAACTCGAAAGTGGTTAACTGGTTCTATAGTTTAAACAACAATAAACTCTTATGTAAGAAACAATGGAATGTAAAAATTAATACTCTTACTTTGACAGATTTTTGTATTATTATTATTATTATTATTATTATTATTATTATTATTATTTGTATATATTTTTTTTTTTTTTTGCTCCCTAGACCTCTATTTAGCTTGCACAATAGTCCTAATACAAATTGCAAGAAAATCCCCCTGCGAGATAATTTTTTGCATTTTTCGATAGAAATATGTTCTGACCGAAGGCCGGTTCCTCCTAAGCTACAGGGTCGCTATTGCTCGCCAGGAAGAGAGCGACATCTGAAGGGCATGACAGGTATAAATATTCGCAAACAAAATAGGGTGGAATGTCTTTAGGTCGCCAAATTAACGTGCCGAACGTATTGGAATATCAAGACTAATGGAGATAACCATGACATTTTTTGATCTTCACAAGTTAACCCTTTCAAGCTCCAATACGCGTTTCTGTTCTGTTTCTGGCTACCATTAGACGATTTTATTCAGATTAGTAACGGTATATGGAAGTCAAAGGGTTGATAGAGTATTTACCCTTTTAATACCACACGGATACTTCCTAAGCTGCATTAAATCGTCTAATGATAGTCATAATAAACTTCTAAAACGCGTCAGAGCTTCAAAGGGTTAATTAACCCTTTCAGGTTAAGGCCCCATTAATTTCTCTTTCCATTCACATATGCATAGCCTACGTGAGTTGCAGTTGGGATGTGTGTACATGCTTAGATTGATATGCAGGATTCGAAGTTGCATAATAAATCGTAGGCAGTGTCCACCATTCTTTAACTGTCTTCGTGGCGCAATGCATAAGGTGTTGATTTTCGGTGTGAGCGTCCTGGGTTCGAATCCACGGACTGCCACATGTGTTTGCTAAATTTCATTAATCGATTTTAGGAGTAGAGTTGGTTGTTGGATAGAACATAATAATTATCTCTCCAACATTATTTTCTGCCCACAACTCGCTCAAAGACAACTGCAGAGGTTGAAGTAATTAAACTAAAGGTTTCTAAACACCCCTGATGGTTACAAAGGTTTAAAGTATCCCTTAAAGAAAGAGGGTTAATCTAAAACCTTCTACCAAATGTGATTTATAAAACACACACACACACACACACACACACACACACACACACACACACACACACACACACCAACTATACGTTTCCGACAGTTTGATCGACGTTTCTGACACTTATGCGGTCAGGAATCGTAAACAATATACCGAACTGGGAATAGGAGTGTTTTTTTCCCCTATGTGGGCCTCTGACATCTTTGACACTGTGTTGATTATAGATTGAATGTACAAAAATGTTCTTCGACGGGCAAGTGAGAGAGAGAGAGAGAGAGGGAGGGAGAGAGAGAGAAAGAGAGAGAGAGAGAGTCCGTCCGTTCCTCTTTAAATAACTGTAAATGTTCATGCTGTTTCCGCATTGTTGAAAGGGGGGGGGGGACCTGCTTTTTTACTCTCCTGTTCTCTCTTTCTCTTTCTTGTATCCATTCAGCCAACTGTTTTAAGATGTTTATCACCATTCAGGTGTCGATTTCTTCCTGGCGAGCGTTAGCGAGCCAGCATTGTATGAAGAAATCCGGCTTCACTGGAGACTAACGGAACGAACGTCTTAAAACCTCAACGCTAATATGCTAAACATGAGGGAGAAGGGGGTCCATAAAAAGCGAGTAGTACCCTCTTAATTCTTCCTCCCCCAATATACACAAGCAGATGGTTCCTCCTGGCTCTACGTCCTCTTTAAATAGCTCTCTCTCTCTCTCTCTCTCTTTGAATATATATATATATATATATATTCTACAAAAGTCCTTAACATCTAACCACTTACACAATGCAATGTGTAGGGTTAATAAATAATGAATGATTACAACTGCCAAGACTCGAACTCGGGACCCACAAAAAGGACGACAGTGCTCTACCACTGTACCATCAAGAAGGTTAAAGGCTTATCACACACTCTTCGTACATGTATTGGTAATAATTGTATCATGTTATTTAATGTACGGTCGCGCTAATAAGTCATGTCCCAGCTGTCATTACGTTTGGCTTGTTCTGTGCTCTATTAATGTCTGTCAGATGTTGAATAGGGTAGGGATGCGTAGGAACATGTTTATATATTTCACTCGATATGAAGAAATGAAGCTTAAATATTGCCGATACCAATTATTGATCAAAACATAATTGGTGCCGAGGATGACTTATTAGCGCGACTGTACGTAGATATAGTATTATGGAAGCAATGTATTTTATTAAACTATTTCGTTCTGAGAATTGGCCACAGGTAACAATGGTCCTGCTGGCGACACTTCCTCTTTAAAGAGAAGAGAGAGAGAGAGAGAGAGAGAGAGAGAGAGAGAGAGAGAGAGAGAGAGACTTCCTCTTGAAACAGCTATTTCTAAACTCACCATTTTACCTTGCTTTATTTGATGGCATTACATGTTTCCCTAATTACAGCATTAACCCATATGTTGCGTGTCTTTGTATTGTTTGTCTTGCTCAACGCTTACCGGTACTATATACTGTATAAGGGGAGGGGGGCCGTTTTTCTGGTCCCCTTCTTCCTCATATTTAGCCCCATTGTTCTTCAGATTATACGACGTTCGGGCCATTAGTTTGGGGTTTTAAGAACTTTCGCCCCATGAATTTGTTAAATATTAACACTTTTCGTGTCATTTAGGCGTCGATTTTTTCCTGGCGAGCGATATCGAGGCTGTTATTTAAAGAAATCGGCCTTCGGCCGGGACATTTTTCTATCGAAAAATGTACCAATTTATCATGAAGGAGGATCTAGGGAGGAAACTAATAAAATAATATGTAGATACATAAATGAGCAAATGAAAATGACTCATCCGCCCTCAATAGTATTTCTGTCTTTGACTTAACCCTTTCATGCATTTATGACGCAAAGGTTGCCAGATTAGCAATAAGAAATATAGTTCTCTCACTCTTATAATTACCTCTCCAAAATTAGTTTTCTGCCTACAGCTAACTCAAAGACAACTGCAAAGGTTGAAGTAACTAAACTAAAGGTTTCTAAATACCCCTGATGGTAACAAAGGCTTTAAAGTATCCCCAATAGGCTCAACATCGCGTCATATGTCGGAGAGGGTTAATCTCTAGTGTTGCTAGTGTCGTGTCTACTTTATATTTCCTTGACTACTTTATGTATATATGTATATATGTATATATGTATATATTAATCTAATCCTAACTAACTATGTCGTACTTACCTAAACTCTGTCTATTTTGTTTGTATTTACGAAGCCATATTTATGTGTGTGCGTTTCTTTATTTAGCCTTGCGCTTGTAAAGGTCTCAGCTTATATAAATTTACACCAGTTCGACTCTCTGAACTTATGATATCAAGTTCTGAAGCCTCTGGGCTATAATAAAGTATTGTATTGTCTCGTTGGCGTTCGATACTGATTCAGATGGATGTGTCGATATTTGTGCTCTTGATTGTACACCATTTAACAATGTGTCGTAAGCTTTATTTAGCATCAAGTGACTGGAGTTCTCGAAAAGGGGCTCCAATCCTGACGTGATTCTTGACTTACAGTGTGCTGGTTTAATAATCCAGAAGGTTTGATAACCTCTGAAGTCCTATTTTAACTACCATATATAACCTCGTATTGGCTACCGCAAAGCGATTATAATATTCGTAGAAAAAGAAAAGTGTTGGAGAGAGAGAGAGAGAGAGAGAGAGAGAGAGAGAGAGAGAGAGAGAGAGAGAGAGCACCTCCCTGTGAACCCCACCTGAGTGACACGGGTTAATATTGTGTTCTGACCTACCTGGCTTTAACCTGACCTGACCTTCTGTGTCCTGACCTGGTGAGAGAGAGAGAGAGAGAGAGAGAGAGAGAGAGAGGGAGAGCGAATGAGAGAGAAATATTTTATTATAAATACCACGGCAATAAATGTTTTATTATAAATACCACGGCAATATATGTTTTATTATAAATACCACGGCAATAAATGTTTTATTATAAATACCACGGCAATATATGTTTTATTATAAATACCACGGCAATATATGTTTTATTATAAATACCACGGCAATAAATGTTTTATTATAAATACCACGGCAATAAATGTTTTATTATAAATACCACGGCAATAAATGTTTTATTATAAATATTATAAATACCACGGCAATATATGTTTTATTATAAATACCACGGCAATATATGTTTTATTATAAATACCACGGCAATAAATGTTTTGTTATAAATACCACGGCAATATATGTTTTATTATAAATACCACGGCAATAAATGTTTTATTATAAATACCACGGCAATATTTATTATAAATACCACGGCAATAAATGTTTTATTATAAATACCACGGCAATATATGTTTATTATAAATACCACGGCAATAAATGTTTTATTATAAATACCACGGCAATATATGTTTTATTATAAATACCACGGCAATAAATGTTTTATTATAAATACCACGGCAATATATGTTTATTATAAATACCACGGCAATAAATGTTTTATAAATACCACGGCATATATGTTGATTATAAATACCACGGAAATAAATGTTTATTATAAATACCACGGCAATATATGTTTTATATAATACCACGGCAATATATGTTTTATTATAAATACCACGGCAATATATGTTTTATTATAAATACCACGGCAATATATGTTTTATTATAAATACCACGGCAATAAATGTTTTTTTTAGCCTGTAAAATGTTTAAGGCTACAGTTATAACTGCTAATAATATTCCTTCTATGTAAATGCAAGTATAAGAGAGAGAGAGAGAGAGAGAGAGAGAGAGAGAGAGAGAGAGAAAGAGTGTGACTGAGTGAGTGAATGAGTGAGAGAGAGTCGGGGGGGGGGGGGAAGGGGGAAGAATACAATGCAAATTATTATACCTGCTGTAAAAGTTCGGGGACAAAGAGTGAGAGAAAAGTGTGAAAATGTTGTTTGTATTTATCTGAGTGTGTGTGTGTGTGTGTGTGTGTGTGTGTGTGTAAAGAGTCAACAAACATACTAAATATGATGACATCTTGAGAACAAGAGAGAATAATACAGTATATCACATTCAACACACAGTCCAGTATCGTGTATATTTATTTATTTATTTATATATTTTTTCTATGTGATTGAGGGAGGCAAAAGGCAGAACTGCCTATAGCGAGTGCCTCCCCCATAGTTGAAAGAGTGACAGGGCCTTCAAGGGACGTTCGAGCCAAAATGCCTGGACACACGGAGTTTGAAGCAATTTAAGTCATAGGAAGAGGGAAAGACTGATTCTGGGAGAGAGTTCCAGAGCTCAGCTGTTGAGTAGAAGAAAGTTTGAGAGTAACGTTTTGCTCTTGGGTTGGAGAGTTGCACATAGTTGGGGTGGGATTGAGTTGCAAGACGAGTACCACGTGCCCTACGTAAAGGAGGTGGTATACACTGGGAGAGCTCTGAAGAATACTGATTATTATAGTAGCGATAGAATAGCGAGAGAGATGCAACATTGCGGCGAAGAGAGAGAGATTGCAGAGAGTTGGTGAGTGGACGGGAGTTAATGATACTAAAGGCCTTCCTTTCAACTTTGTCTAGGAGAGCGGTGTGAGAGGAACCTCCCCACACATGTGAACAATACTCAAATACAAGGACGAATATAGTGTGATACAGTTCCATGAGAGAGAGAGAGAGAGAGAGAGAGAGAGAGAGAGAGAGAGAGAGAGAAAGAGAGATAGAGAGAGTGAGTAATACTAAGAAAGAGCTATGCACTGTATAACATCGAAATTGTGCAGACTTGAAATACGTCTCGAACAGTAAAACGTGCTGAGAGAGAGAGAGAGAGTACAAAGGAAATCAAGCAACAACAGATCTAGTGACCCTTCTAGGTTGCTTGTCCTCCAAAACACTGAGGATCAAGTGTCCAAACAGTGGTTTAGAGTGGGTAAGGGAACATTGGAAAGGGAAATACTGCCCTGGAACTAATGTCCGTGGCAGGATTAGGAAGTTAGTAGGGGACAGATGGGTTAGTAACTGAGGGGGGGATAAAATAAAGTTATTCATTTACAAACGCAGTCAGTCGCGGGTTTGATGCGAGATATTTGTCTAGGCGGAGTTTAAATGAATCAACGGTGATGCAGTCTATAACGTTTCGGGGAAGCCCATTCCACAAGTTGACAACTCGATTGAAGAAGAAATTCTTAGATTCGTGTGAGTTAAAAGATTTACCAATAATTTTGCAACCGTTCCCCGCGTGTAATTAGATTGGTCGATAGTGAAGTACTTACTACAGTTCATATTGTCGATGCCTTTGATGATTTTGAACACTTGAATTAAGTCACCTCTTAATCTGCGCTGGGTTAAAGGAATAGATTTAATTCTCTAAGACGCTCTTCGTATGGTTTGTTCTTTAGGCTAGGTATCATTTTGGTAACTCTACGTTGAACTCGTTCTAGCTTGTTTATATCTTTTTGGTAATAAGGGCACCAGGATTGAACGCAGTATTCCAGAAGAGGGCGGACTAATGAATTGTAAAGGGTTAGGATAACTTCTTTGGATTTATGCTCAAATGACCTGCCTATAAAGCCAATTATTTTGTTTGCCTTCTTAACAACTTCTGAACATTGTTGACTCGGTTTTAGGTTACTCGATATTGTTACTCCCAGATCGGTTTCTCTGTTTACATTCTTAAGCTGAGTGCCATTCATCGAATAGTTTGCTTTCTCATTTAGGTATCCGATATGTAGTACTTTACATTTATCCGCATTGAAACTCATTTGCCAAATTTGGGCCCAACATGACAATTTATCTAGATTGTGTTGCATATCGTCAACTTGTTCTTTTGAGAGTACGCTATTTGCAATTTTTGTATCGTCAGCAAATTTTGAGATTGTACAGGTGAGACCCTCATCTATGTCGTTGATGTAAATTAGAAAGAGAATTGGTCCTAGTACCGATCCCTGGGGTACCCCGCTACTTACATTGGTCCATTTTGATGCCTTACCGTTTATGACTACTCTTTGCTTTCTGTCGCTGAGCCAATTTTCTATCCATTTCAACACACCGTCTTGTATTCCATGCGCTTTTAGTTTTAGCAGTAAACGTTTGTGGGGAACTTTGTCAAAGGCCTTTTGAAAATCAAGGTATATAATATCTACAGCTTTACTCTCATCGTAGAGGTTGAGGATATCGTGGAAGAAGTCTAAGAGGTTTGTTAAACAGGAACGTTTTTTACGAAAGCCGTGTTGAGTATCTTTAAGTATGTTATTTTCCTCTAAGTGATTTACGAGTCTGTCTCGTATGACCGTTTCTAGCATTTTACATACAACTGAGGTTAAGCTAATTGGACGATAGTTACTGGGTAGGGATTTGCTGCCTTTTTTGAATATCGGTGTTACGTTGGCTAGCTTCCACTGATCGGGCATAGTTCCAGACTGCAAGGATTTATTGAATAGTAATGTCAGTGGTTTAGAGAGCTCATCCTTAGCTTCCTTTAGAACTCTAGGCGAGATTGTATCAGGTCCAGGCGTTTTATTTACCTTGAGTTTATCTAAACAATTCAATACTTCTCTCTCTGTAACGGTGATATTGCTTAGAACATCTGAATTATCAATCTGAATCGGCGATGGTGTAGGGATATCACTGAGGTCTTCTGTTGTAAAAACTGATGCAAAGAAGGTATTGAGGGCATTACTCATTTGTTCTTCGTCTTTGGTGTATTCTCCATTTTCATCGACTAACGGTCCAACAGTTGAAGTAACAACTTTTTTCTTTTCTGATATAACTATAGAATTCTTTCGGGTTTGTTTTACTTTGATTCGCAATATGCAACTCTAAGGTCTTTTTACTTTGCTTAATTAACTTTTTGGCTTTGCGTCGTAGCTCTACAAATTTCAGCCGTTCTTCGTCATTTTGTGAGGATTTTAATCTATCATTAGCACATTTTTTAGCAAGCAGGCAGTTTGAAATATCTTTATTCCACCATTTGGGCTTATTATTATGGCCTGGACGCCGAGTTTTTGATGGTATGCAGTCTTGCACTGCTTTTAGGTAAGTGGCTTCGAATAACTTCCAAGATGTATTTATGTCGTTATTGTGAATTAAAAAGCTCCAGTCAGTTTCTTTAAACATAGCTCTAAGTTTATGGAAGTTTGCTTTCTTGAAATTAGGGACTTTTTCGATGCTACTATTTGGTTCGTTACTAGTAAACTTTAAGTGAAAGTTATCGTACGATGGTCGCTGTTACTGAATTCATCACCAACATTCAAATTCTCTATTAATTCTTCTTTTGTTGCAAGTACAATGTCAAGAACGTTATTACCACGGGTCGGCGTTCCAACAAATTGATAAAGCGAACTCTCTTGCAAGTTCGTATACAAGTCATGTCCGGAGTGTGAAGTAAGAGTATCGCCCCACTTGGTCACAGGTAAATTAAAGTCACCAAAAATTACGGTATCTTGTGAGTTACTTACATCTGCAATTTGTTCGTAAATTTCTCGGTCAGTTTGCACTGATTGAGCTGGAGGTCTGTATATTAATGCAAGTATTATTTTGGTACCTTTATTATTCTTTATTAGCACAAAAGATGCGTCGACGTTCACAATTTGAGGTTTTGACAAGAGGGTAGGGTTAAGACTTTCTTTGATATAAAGTAAAACGCCCCCTCCATTTCGATTTATTCGGCTTTTCTCAAACATTACATAACCGGGAAGTGAATACTCTGCTAAAAAAGTCTCTATCTTCTGTATTGAGCCAAGATTCTGTTATGCCAATCACATCATAATTTTCTGTAAACACTAGCTCCTCTAAATCTGAAAATTTATTGCGTATGCTACGAGCGTTTGCATAGAAAACCTTTAAATTTGTTATTTTAGAACTCACGGAACGCTCTTTAATAATATTTTTGTTTCTTGTCGGATCTTCATTTATGTTCATGGCTGTCCTCGGTCCTCGCTGTCTTCGGTCCTTATCGCTGGTGGTCCTCGGTTGCCTCTGTTTTTTTCTTGGCGTTGGATGATTTATGTCACTGCTGCTTCTTCTCGGATGGCGTTTTTTGATCCATGGCTGCGGACTGCTTCGTGTAGGAGACGACCCATGCGTGCTGAACCCACAGGGTTTAGATGAGTGCCATCCTTGCGGAACAGAGTAGGCTGGTTGTAGAAGTTGTCCCAGAGGTTGATGAATTCAACTTCTTCCCTCAGACACAAATGTTTTATTCGGCTATTTGTGCTGAAAGCCTTGTCGTAGAATTTGTCAGGTGCGTCGATCTTGGGGAGAATGCCTGAGATGATGATATTCCTTGACTTGTTTTTGTAGTGCTGGATCATCTTGCGATATTTCTCCATCAACTCTTCGGATCTGGTGCGCATGACGTCATTTGAACCAGCATGGATGACAAAAAGGGTATTTTCATTTGCATCCTTTGTGGTATCTTCGAAGGCTTCCACAATGTCGTCCAGTCCAGCTCCTGGGATGCAAAATCTTTTTCGTCGATTTGGGACTCTGTCGCAGAACTCTTCGACCTGTCCTCGTAGGATGGAATCCCCCACGAGCCTGGTCTCTTCTGGTTCGTCTTCCATCTCTACCAATATCTCAAATCTGTTGGACATTGTGACTGGTAGATGAGACCTTTTCTGCGTTGGCCGTGCACCATTCCTCACTGGTGTAAATCCGGAAACCTGTGGTGGCGGGACTCTATGTACAGGTCGGGGAGAGGAGTGGTTAGAACGGGGGCGAGGGGTTGGTACTGTTCGTGCTAGCAGGCTTCTTGCACGAGGAGTGGGGGAGAGACTAAGGTGAACAGGGCGGCTGTCCTGGTTTGATGTCGGCTCAGGTTCATCAGAAGCATCTGCTGCAGTGTCTACTGCAGGTGTTGGATTGTTGGCAGATGACGTTGGGGCGGTGGTGGATGCTGGAGTTGAAACAATTTGAGTTAGTGATACTCCAACGTTGAGTGTTACAAACTCTTGGAGTGATTCCAGCTTCCTGGTGAGGGCGTTGATCTTGTTGAGGGCTTCATCCAATTTTGCTGTCAAATCCCCTCGTTGCTGGCAGAGTCGGCAGACTTGTGGATCGGCAGGAGCAAACATGGAAGCACCAAACCTACCGGCGCAGTTCGTACAGGCACGAGGCATGGTGACGATCACTTTCTTCAGTTCACTTCACTCACTTAAAAACACTTAACTCACTTTAAAAACACTAAACTCACTTTAAAAAACACTTCACTCCCTTCAGGTCGCTTCACTTACTTAAATAGGCCTAACCGAAAACAAAAATGTTGAAATACACACAAATAGGTTATCAGCGGTGATAGCCTAACCAAAAATTAAAACAAAACAAAATTAAATTTGAATACGCAGTGATAGCCGAACCGAAAACAATTTTATGTTTATTTAAACAGAAATAGGCCACCAGGGGTTATAGCCTATCCTAACCGAAAACAAAAATTATGAAATACCGGTACGCAGAAATAGGTCACCAGCGGTGATAGCCTAACTGAAAATTTAAAAATTGAAGTACGCAGAAATAGGCCACCAGGGATGATAGCCTAGACTAACCGAAAACAAAAGTAACCGAAAACAAAAATTATGAAATACCGGTACGCAGAAATAGGCCACCAGCGGTGATAGCTATAGACTAACCGAAAACAAAAATTATGAAATACTGGTACGCAGAAATAGGCCACCAGCGGTGATAGCCTAACTGAAAATTTAAAAATTGAAGTACGCAGAAATAGGCCACCAGGGATGATAGCCTAGACTAACCGAAAACAAAATTAACCGAAAACAAAAATTATGAAATACCGGTACGCAGAAATAGGCCACCAGCGGTGATAGCCTAACTGAAAATTTAAAAATTGAAGTACCGTACGCAGAAATAGGCCACCAGGGATGATAGCCTAGACTAACCGAAAACAAAAATAACCAAAAACAAAAAAGTATGAAATATGCAGAAGTAGGCTACCAGGGTGATAACCTACCTAAAAAAGCAAAACAAATATATATATAATAGAATATGTGACTAAATATACGATTCACCAAATAGAGATTATATGAAAATAAAGTGTAACTGCACACAAGGGGTTAATATACTGTATCAACAGATGGCGCTGGTGTCACTGTAGGCTAGTCAAACAGGATTATATTTAGATAAACAAAGTTATCAGTCAAAGGTTACTACAAGATCATGCAAGCAACAACTAAAATTACAGATATATATAGCTACAGTAGGATACTGAATACGATAACTACTAGAGTTAATAAGAAAATACAAAGCTAGGTCGATTAGAGGTGCGCGTGCGTCGTCTGCTACAAGCTAGGATAACAAATGTAAACAACAATGTTTATCAGTCAGAAAAGCAATAAAATAACATGCACGGCAACTACAGAACTATGTGGAGGTTAAACAAGCACTTAACTACTGTTCATGCAATGAATAAAGGGAATTAGGATATGAAATACTCAAATTAGGATCGAGTTTTCTCAGTGGCGATGCGGAGCTGTTGGCGATGCTAAAGCCGGCGGGTGAGAGAGAGAGAGAGAGAGAGAGAGAGAGAGAGAGAGAGAGAGAGAGAGATCCACACTTTTTGCCTCTGGCTCGCACATTTCTATATTCCCCTTCCCACTGATTTTATTTGTGTTCATTTTCAACATTTATTTTCCCCTCAGCAGTACAAAAAAAGAAAAAGAAAAATTATATAAAATATATATACTGTATATATATATATATATATATATATATATATATATATATATATATATATATATACAGTATATATAAAATGCATAGATGAATAATAAATACAAATATAGTATAGTATAATAGTACCGGTAATGGTGATAGTGACTAGTAGTGATGATGGTGACCCATCGCAGAGTTGGGTATGCCGTTTTGATTTTGGGCAAAACGGCACGTCTACTTTATTATTAATAATAATAATAATAATAATAATAGATAAATAGTAATACAAAATTGGAAACATATATAAACTTGTTTGCAGTTTCCCATTTTCTCTCTGTATTATATTTGTTCGGTGCAGTTCTGGTGTGGTTCTGAATGATGAAGTTTGGTGCTTGTTCTGAATGAGATGTATTATTTTTGATTTTTTTCAATATCATTGTCAATGTTTGGTTTTGTTGC
Source organism: Paralithodes platypus (assembly GCA_032716605.1). Classification (NCBI taxonomy): domain Eukaryota; kingdom Metazoa; phylum Arthropoda; class Malacostraca; order Decapoda; family Lithodidae; genus Paralithodes; species Paralithodes platypus. Next base: position 139,009 of record CM064518.1, read on the forward strand.
CCTCCTCTCTCGCTCTCGCTCTCTCTCTCTCTCTCTCTCTCTCTCTCTCTCTCTGTATGGGTGTGTGTGTGTGTGTGTATGGACTAGATTCATACACCCTGGGACACATATTCTTCGTGACTCTTTAAACTCACAGACATACTCGTACTCTAGTCTATTCGCTATATGTAGGCGAGAAATCATGACCTCTAACCTCTAACTCAAAAAGGGCTAGATAAAATTGGCTGTAAATTTCCACATCTACTCCTTGACTGACTCTTCCCAAATGGTAGGAATATTGGCTCGATTACTCCAGTCGTTTTTTAGTTACAGAGGTTAGAGGTCATGATTTCTCGCCTATTTACAGTGAATAGACTATAGCAATAATGTCCCATCATTCTACTCAACAGCTGAGCTCTGGAACTCTCTCCCAGAATCAGTCTTTCCCTCTTCCTATGACTTAAATTGCTTCAAACTCCGTGTGTCCAGGCATTTTGGCTCGAACGTCCCTTGATTTTGGCCCTGTCACTCTTTCAACTATGGGGGAGGCACTCGCCATAGGCAGTTATGCCTTTTGCCTCCCTCAATCACATAGAAAAAAAAAAAAAAAAATCATTACGAGAAATTAATCATCTACTCCCAAACAGCTAAGAGTTGTAATAAATGTCAGTCGTTACCCCGACATAACATTAAGTGGAGGTTTCTAGTTTGTTTCCTACTCTTCTAGCAATCTTAAAATTTCACCCCCTTGACCCCCTTTCAAGATAAATTTGTACATTTTTCGGTAGAAAAATGTCCCGGCCGAAGGCCGATTACTCTTAAAAAACAGGCTCGCTATCGCTCGCCAGGATAAAATCGACACCTAAATGGCACGAAAGGTCTTAAAATTGACAGAATGGGGCGGAAATTCTTAAATATCACCAAACTAATGGGGCAAACGTCTTAAAATCTCAAAAGCAATGGGGCTAGACATGAGGGAGAGAGGGGTCAAGAAAAAAGTCCCTCAAGTGGAAATCTCCCCTTAAGCCGACCATTAAGGCCCCTTATAGGGAGTATTGATTAGTTCATTTATTAATATATTTATTAAATATTATTTTATTTTAAGTTTCCTCCCTAGACCTTTATCAGCTAAGTAAATTATTTTCAAGAATTCCCCTTCGAGATAAATTTGTGCATTTTTCGATAGACATCTGTCCTGGGCGAAGGCCAATTACTTCAACATTACAGGCTCGTTATCTCTCGCCAGGACAAAAAAAAAACAGGCACGAAATAGGACGAAAGGTCTTGAAATCGACAAACTAAAGGGGCGATGGTCTTAAAATATCAAAACTAATGGGGTAATACATGAGGGAGAAGGGGGTCCAGAAAACGCAACTAACTCCCCCTCCATTAATTTCCCTTTATGACCCTCCCAGTACTCCAGCAGAAAAAAAAAAAAAAACACACACACACACACACACAATTTTATTATATTACTTTGCATGGAAAATAATTAAAAACAAAAGGGAGGTGTGGTGTACTGGTGACGCCTCCCCGTGGCGTAACTGATAGCGCGTCTGGCTCACAACCAGAAGGTCCCGGGTTCGAGACCCGGGCGGGGAAGAGACATTTGGGCAAGTCTCCTAACGGTGTAGCCTCTGTTCACCTAGCAGTATAAATAGGAACCTGGTATAAGTGGACGAAGTTGTGACGTCCCCTCTGGGGTTGGTGATCGGTTACAAGGTGAGATGGGTATCGTACTGGTCAACATAAGCTACTGGTCAACCAAAGCCTTCGGGTGAGACTGGTACCGTGGTGAGAATGGTACCGTACAGATTAACCCTAAGCCTTCGTTTCCAGATGTCACCAATTGTCTAAAATACAGACTACACACACATCCACAGCCATTCCAACGATACATAAACACTTAACATGCATTTCATGCAATACATTCCCAGTTAAGGAGGCGCGATAATAATGAGCTTAGCTCGCATTGCGTAGATTCCCCTTGACGAACAAGCAAGTGAAAGTGAGTGAATACACACACATCCACGCCTATCCACTTTGTGTTGTCTGTTTTATGTCCCAATGTTTATTATTATTCTTATTATTAGTGAGAGAGAGAGAGATAAAGAGAGAGAGAGAGCGAGAGCGAGAGAGACTGGTGGGGCGACAAACAAGTAGAGAGAGAGAGAGAGAGAGAGAGAGAAAGCGAAAGAGACTGGTGGAGTGACAAACAAGTAGAGAGAGAGAGAGAGAGAAAGCGAGAGAGACTGGTGGAGTGACAAACAAGTAGAGAAAGAGAGAGAGAGTGAGAGAGACTGGTGGGGTGACAAACAAGTAGAGAGAGAGAGAGCGAGAGAGACTGGTGGAGTGACAAACAAGTAGAGAAAGAGAGAGAGAGTGAGAGAGACTGGTGGGGTGACAAACAAGTAGAGAGAGAGAGTGAGAGAGATTGGTGGGCTGACAAACAAGTAGAGAAAGCGAGAGAGAGAGAGCGAGAGAGACTGGTGGAGTGACAAACAAGTAGAGAAAGAGAGAGAGAGTGAGAGAGACTGGTGGGGTGACAAACAAGTAGAGAGAGAGAGTGAGAGAGATTGGTGGGCTGACAAACAAGTAGAGAGAGAGAGTGAGAGAGACTGGTGGGGTGACAAACAAGTAGAGAGAGAGAGAGAGAGAGAGCGAGAGAGACTGGTGGGGTGACAAACAAGTAGAGAAAGAGAGAGAGAGCGAGAGAGACTGGTGGGGTGACAAACAAGTAGAGAAAGAGAGAGAGAGAGAGCGAGAGAGACTGGTGGGGTGACAAACAAGTAGAGAAAGAGAGAGAGAGAGCGAGAGAGACTGGTGGGGTGACAAACAAGTAGAGAAAGCGAGAGAGAGAGCGAGATAGACTGGTGGGGTGACAAACAAGTAGAGAGAGAGAGAGAGAGAGCGACAGAGACTGGTGGGGTGACAAACAAGTAGAGAGAGAGAGAGAGAGCCAGAGAGACTGGTGGGGTGACAAACAAGTAGAGAAAGCGAGAGAGAGAGTGAGAGAGACTGGGGGGGTGACAAACAAGTAGAGAGAGAGAGAGAGCCAGAGAGACTGGTGGGGTGACAAACAAGTAGAGAAAGCGAGAGAGAGAGAGAGACTGGTGGGGTGACAGACAAGTAGAGAAAGAGAGAGCGAGAGAGACTGGTGGGGTGACAAACAAGTAGAGAAAGCGAGAGAGAGAGCGAGAGAGACTGGGGGGGTGACAAACAAGTAGAGAAAGCGAGAGAGAGAGAGAGAGACTGGTGGGGTGACAGACAAGTAGAGAAAGAGAGAGCGAGAGAGACTGGTGGGGTGACAAACAAGTAGAGAGAAAGAGAGAGCAAGAGAGACTGGTGGGGTGACAAACAAGTAGAGAAAGCGGGACAGAGAGCGAGAGAGACTGGTGGGGTGACAAAAAAGTAGAGAGAGAGAGAGAGAGAGCGAGGTTGCCGGGGTGACAAAAATATTAATTAGTGATAATGGCACGTCATAACCCGTATAAGACAATATGGGGCGGGGAATTAAGGGAGCCCGCCTCTTTTTTATCTTTTTCTCCCTCTCTCTTTGGCTTGTATCCATTCGGCCCCATTCAGCCTTCTGTTTTAAGAAATTTACCCCCATCCAGGTGTCAACATTTTCTGAGCCAGCATATATATAATTTTATTTTGACAGCAAGCTAAATTTGTAAATTTTTCGATAGAAAAGTGTCTCCGGCAAAGCTGGATTTCTCCATACAATGCTAGCTCGCTATCACTCGCCAGGAAGAAATCGACACCTGGAGGAGGATAAACGTCTTAAAACAGTTGGCTGAATGGGGCCGAATGGATACAAGCCAGGGAAAGAGAGAAAAGGAGAGAATGATAAAAAAAAGCCTGTGACCCCCCTTAAGCCGGTATCACACCAGAGCTTGTATAGTCAACATTCGATGATCAACATTTTTCTGGCAACATTTCTGGAATAATTTGCACTGGTATCGGAAACTAGATTGATGATAGATGAATTTACGTAACCGAAATATAGTAAATGTTAACTTCATAAGCTGCCAGACCAGTGTTGAGGGAAAATGCGCTCGTGTGATACCGGCTTTAGGGTGAGCTCAAACGGATGATTTTCGGGGGCTAACGGCCTGGTTTTTAGTTTTTAGGTTTGTGTTAAGGGGAGGTTTTTAGTTTGCTCTCTAAACCTCCATCAAGCTTTAAAAAAAAAAAAAAAAAAAAAAAAAAAAAAAAAAAAAAAACACGAAATAAATACAAAAAATAAAAACTTCCAGAGAAATGTTCCGGTTCCTCCTAAATTACAGGCTCGCTCTCGCTCGCCATGATAAAATCGACACCTAGATGATACGAAAAGTCTTCATATGGAAAAAAAAAATGGGGCGAAAGGTCTCAAAATCGCCTAACTAATGGGTCGGACGTTGTAGAATCTGAAAACTAATGGAACTAAACATGAGGGAGAAGGGGGATAAAAAAAACCCGACCCATCTCAACCGAAAAGCCTACTGTTTTAAAACGTTTATCATCATCCAGGTGTCGATGTACACCTGGCGACCTATAGCGAGCCAGCATATTTTGGTTTGTTTTAGACGGCTAACTTAAATTGTACATTTTTCGGTAGAAAAATGTCTCCGGTGAAGCCGGATTTCTTCATACAATGATGGCTCGCTATCGCTCGCCAGGAAAAAATCGCTGTCTGAATGGGGAGAAACGTCTTAAAACAGTAGGCTGAATGGGGAGAAAAAGTAGGTAGGTCCCCTTAAAATTTGTCGCAAAATTTAATAAAACTGTTGCCCCACTAAGATCCAACCTTACCGCATTCCTTATCCGAGCTGCTTCCATGCTTGAGGAAAACTATAGTCTGTTCATTCTAGGTTGGGCAGAAATTGTAACTTCTAACCTCTCATAACTCAAAAAGGACTAGAGTAATCGAGCTGATATTTCTACCAAACAGGAAGACTTGGCTAGGGTATAGGTGTGGCAATTGACAGCTCATTTGCTCTGGCCCTTTTTGAGTTACAGAGGTTAGAGGTTACATCTCTGTCCAACCTAGAATGAAAGGACGATAGTGTATTCTTAACCCCTTCAGTACCGGCGCTGTCCTTTTAACCCTTTCACGCACATATGACGCAGAGGTTGCCAGATTAGCAATAACAAATAGAGTTCTCTCACTCTTATAATTACCTCTCCAAAATTAGTTTTCTGCCCACAGCTAACTCGAAGTAACTAAACTAAAGGTTTATAAATACCCCTGATGGTAACAAAGGCTTTAACTTTATTCTGGCTACTATTAGACGATTTTAGTCAGCTTACAAGTGGCCTCCAGCAATTAACTGGCTTCGAACTATCTCACGTAACCCTTCATACTACTACAGGTGTTTCCTAAACTGCACAAAATTGTCTAAATATAGCTAGAATATAATTGTCTAAATATAGCTAGAATATATTTAACAGACGTCGCCGCCGGTACAGAAGAGGGTTAACCCCCTCTGTACCGGCGACGTCTTTGTTATTTGATTTCAGCTACATTTAGACGATTTTGTGAAGCTTAGGAAGGATATACGGTAGATAGTCTGTATGTAGCCTTTTAATGGGTAGACATCCTTCCTAATCTGAAGAAAATCGTTTAAGGGCGGATGGTTCATTTTTTGGTCGATTTGTGCATGTATTCATAATTGTTCTACTTAATATTATCTATATTTGATTAATTTCACCACACCACCAAACACTTCCAATGAAATTAATATATAACATAATCAACATACATTATAACACAATATCTAGATCAAAACTATGGCATTTTGTTGCCAAACTTAGCGAACGTAAACAAATCGTCAACGCTAAAATGCCCCGCGTCATGCTAAGCAAACGTTAAACGTTATTCTTAGCAAACGTCATTATCCACTTCCTTTTCATATATATTTTTTGATAGGCTTGCCGAGGCCGTGAAATTTGTATCAGTTGCAACGAGGAGTCGAAGACGATCGAAAAATCCTTTTGCCATCACTTCATGAATCCGTTTTTGTTCGTTGGTGTTTTCTTGAGCATTGTGGAGGGCCTTGCAATACTCAATCACGGGCCTGTCGTGTTCATATTTTAGGTCCAGATCTTCCTTTTCATTCTGGATGATCAGTATGCGTTCCCGTAAGGTTTCCGAATCAATTTTAGTTTTCTCCTGTAGTTTTTGATCACTTATTATTTTAGCACGCTCTACCTAACCTTTATTAGGTCGTGGGTAACCTCTTCCATAACTTGGTACTTCTGTGGAGGTCGTCGTTCGATTTGCTAAGGAGGTAGTTGATTTCTTCTAAGACTCGGTAGTTATGCGTGAGATCCTTGTTCTACTCGCTTAGGTCGTGGTTAGCCTCCTCCAACTCTTAGTTCTTATGCCTTAGTTCCTTGTTCACCTCCTCCAAAAATTAGTGCTGCTGGAGGATATGTTTCATATCATCGAGTTGCTCCTTTAGCATGCGGTTTTCCTCTTGCAAATATTGATGGTTATGCTAGAGCTCCTCGAAGTCCTCAATTAATTTATTTACTTTGCTTACAATCTACTTGCAAGTACAATCTATTTGCTCTGCCTCTTCCGATAACTCGGAAGAGTTATCTTCCTCCGCAGACCAAGCGACCTCCTCCTCCTCCTCGGCAACTACTCCTATATCCTCCATAATTTTCTCTAAATGCGCTTTCTCAACTACTTCCTCCTCCACCTCTTAGGCAAGTACTTCCTACATCTCTCTTCCTACCTGTATCAGCAAATGCATTATGTGTTCTTTAACCGCATTCACAACCCGCTCCTCCACAGTCGCCTCCATTTCATCCCCCGCCATCCTCTCCCTAACCCCTTCCCTCACTAGCTTCTTCGCCATCGCACCCATCGCGTCCATGTTGTTCAGCAAACTCACAACCATGGCGATAACTTCCTCTTGCAGGTGGAGGGGCCGATCGGGTTCATAACCCAACATATCCCATGTACAGTACAGACTCGCCACTGCCTGCTAACCTTCCCCACCTCCCGCCCCTCCCCGCCCACCTTCCGCCCCAACGCCGCCAGGAAGCCCAGTACTATTAAAACGAAGAATCTCATGTCGTGTTTTTCTAGATTTTTGACTTATAAAATTATAAAGGCGAATGGTCATATATAAGAAGAATACATTAAACATAATCTTTTATAAACAAAATAGGGATGGTGTTGGTAGAAAGTTGGAGCCGTTGGTGTGTGTGTGTGCGTGTGTACGTAAGAGTTGGTGTGTACGTTAATCCAAGACCAATAATATATTATTGGTCTTGCGTGAATCTAGTGTGAACGGAATGAATCGGGTGAAATATACGTCTGTGAGGTATTATCATAAGATTTCGATCCAATTCCAGAATGTTTAGATCGTTAGTATAAAGATTGTTTTTTGGTCGAGTGTACAGTTGGCCAAATAAGCCGTGTCGCCGCTGTAGGCTGTATTAATGTCTGTCAGATGTTGAATAGGGTGTGTAAAGAGAGGAACATGGTTGTATATCTCACTCTGAACGATGATTTAAAAATTAGATAGCGCTGATGCCAATTATTGAGCGAAATATACTTGGTGCCGCGATATCACTGATTTGGCCAACTGTACCTAGCAAAATCTGTGCTTGGGTCTAGAGAACGATTCCAAACTGAAGTAGACCCAACACAGTACGAGAAAAAAAAAAAAAAATTATCATCGAAATTTGACGGAAAAAGCGCTCGTGTGACACCGGCTTAAGGGAGGGTAGTTCGGTTTTTCTGGCCCCCCTTTTTCCCTCGTGTTTAGCCCCATTGGTTTTTAGATCTTAAGATGTTCGGCCCATTAGTTTGGCGATTTTAAAGCCTTTACGCCCCATTTCTTTGTCAATAATAAGACCTTTCGTGCCATTTAGCTGTCAATTTTTTGTCATGGCGAACGAAAGAGAGCTATAAGAGTAACCGGCCCTTGGCCGGGAAATTTTTCTACCGAAAAATGTACAGATTTCTTATCGAAAGTGGGACTAGGGGGCGTTTTTTACAGCTTGCTGGAGGTCTAGGGAGGAAACTACAAATAAATAAAAAATATATAAAACAATAAGCAAATAAATACGCCTCTCTCCCCTTAAAATAAATACGCCCCTCTCCCCTTAAAATAAATACGCCCCTCTCCCCTTAAAATAAATACGCCCATCTCCCCTTAAAATAAATACGCCCCTCTCCCCTTAAAATAAATACGCCCATCTCCCCTTAAAATAAATACGCCCCTCTCCCCTTAAATAAATACGCCCCTCTCCCCTTAAAATAAATACGCCCCTCTCCCCTTAAAATAAATACGCCCCTCTCCCCTTAAAATAAATACGCCCCTCTCCCCTTAAAATAAATACGCCCCTCTCCCCTTAAAATAAATACGCCCCTCTCCCCTTACAATAAATACGCCCCTCTCCCCTTAAATAAATACGCTCCTCTCCCCTTAAATAAATACGCCCCTCTCCCCTTAAAATAAATACGCCCCTCTCCCCTTAAAATAAATAAGCGCCTCTCCCCTTAAAATAATACGACCCTCTCCCCCTCTCCCCTTAAAATAAATACGCCCCTATCCCCTTAAAATAAATACACCCCTCTCCCCTTAAAATAAAGCAACGGGTAGACTAAAGAAAAGTAAGGTTTGGTTTGGTTAGATTAAGGGGGGTGACCTGCTTTTTGTTATTTCTGTCCTTTTCTCTCTTTCTCTGGCTTGTATCCATTCGGCCCCATTCAGCCAACTATTTTAAGACGTTTATCCCCATCTAGGTGTCGATTTCTTCCTGGCGAGCGATAGCGAGCCAGCATTATATGAAGAAATCCGGAGACATTTTTCTATCGAAAAATGCACAAATTTAGCCTGCTGTCAAACAAAAATAAAAAAATATGCTGGGTCGCCACCGCTAACCAGTAAAAAATTTACACCTCGATGGGGATAAACGTCTTAAAACAGTAGGCTGAATGGGGCCAAATGGATACAAGCCAGAGAAAGATAGAAAAGGACAGAACAAAAACAGGTCACCCCCCCTTAAGGCCGGTATCACACGAGCGCTTTTTCCCTCAACATTTATCCTCATCACTGGTCTGGCAGCTTATGAGGTCAACATTTATAATATTTATGTCATGTAAATGCATCTACCATCAGTCTAGTTTCAGATACCAGTGCAAAATATTCCAGAAATGTTGCCAGAAACATGTTGATCATCGAATGTTGACTATAAAAGCGCTCGTGTGATACAGGCTTAAGTTAGGCTTAGTTAGGTGAAATCTAGGTTATGGATCAGAGTATGATAACTCGAAAAATGTACAAATTTATATTGAAGGAGGATCTTGGGCGGGTTTTTATAAGCTTGATGGAGGTCTAGGGAGGAAACTACAAAAACAATAATAAGATGTATAAATGAGGAAATAAATACGCCCATCCCTCCTTAAGGGCAGATGGGCCGGGTTTTTTTGGGGGGGGGTATATTAATTCGTGTATGCCTTTATTTCTTAGTTTCCTCGCTAGACCTCCATCAAGCTTAGAAAAACATCCCCTAGACCTCTCTTCAAAAATGTCCCGGCCGGAGGCCGATTCTTCTTAAAATGACAGGCTCGCTTTCGCTCGCCAGGAAAAAATCGACACCTAAATGGTACGAAAGGTCTTACAACTGACAACGAAATAAGGTGAAAGGTGTTAAAGTCGCCAAAATAATGGACCGAACGTCTTATAATCTCAAAACAAATGGGGCTTAACACGAGGGAGAAAGGGGACCAGAAAACCGGCCCATTTCCCCTTACCCCTTGAGAATTACGATGCGGTTTAGCGGTAAATGTTGGCTATCATTAGACAATTGTATGCAGCTTAGGAAGGATCTGTGGGAGTCGGAGGCAGAATTGAGTTGGTTATGACCCCGTTGATTACCAGAGACCCTTTCTATTCTGCATAATATCGTCTGCTGAGAGCCAAAATATACTGTCAAAATGCCTTATAATCCTCTCTCTCTCTCTCTCTCTCTCTCTCTCTCTCTCTCTCTCTCTCTCTCTCTCTCTCTCTCTCTCTCTCTCTCTCTCTCTCTCTCTCTCTCATATTCATTCAAGTCTTAAGAAAAAAAAATATCCGGTTCAACACCCTGAAATTTCAACACGAACCACGCTTCAATCAACAGCAAAGTTTCGAACCCCGATCACGTAACATTCATGCTGAGCCCGGATACTCGAAGGTACAGTTGGCCTACTAAGTGGTGTTTCGGCACCAAGTATGCTTTGATCGATAATTGGTATCAGCAATATTTCCTCATGATTTCTTCTTTTTTGAGGGAGATATACAAACATGTTCCTACACTTCCCCACTCTATTCAACATCTGACAGACATTAATACAGCATACTGTAGAGCGAGCCAAACGTAATGACAGTTGATATGTGACTTATTAGCGGCACTGTACGGTCGCGCTAATAAGTCCAAGTCCCTTCTGTCAGAACGTTTGGCTTGCTCTGTGCTGTATTAATGTCTGTCAGATGTTGAATAGGGTGGATTACAGGCTGGCTATCGCTCGCCAGGAAACATCAAGGTTATAGACACCTGAATGGCACGAAGGGTTATATATTGACAAAGACATAAGGCGAAAAGTCTTAAAATCGCCATACTAATGGGCCGCAGGTCTTACAATCTGAAAACCAATGGGGTTCAACATGAGGGAGAAGGGAGGCCAGATAAACAACCGTCTCCCCTTAAAACCAATGGGGTTCAACATGAGGGAGAAGGGAGGCCAGATAAACAACCGTCTCCCCTTAAAACCAATGGGGTTCAACATGAGGGAGAAGGGAGGCCAGATAAACAACCGTCTCCCCTTAAAACCAATGGGGTTCAACATGAGGGAGAAGGGAGGCCAGATAAACAACCGTCTCCCCTTAAAACCAATGGGGTTCAACATGAGGGAGAAGGGAGGCCAGATAAACAACCGTCTCCCCTTAAAACCAATGGGGTTCAACATGAGGGAGAAGGGAGGCCAGATAAACAACCGTCTCCCCTTAAAACCAATGGGGTTCAACATGAGGGAGAAGGGAGGCCAGATAAACAACCGTCTCCCCTTAAAACCAATGGGGTTCAACATGAGGGAGAAGGGAGGCCAGATAAACAACCGTCTCCCCTTAAAACCAATGGGGTTCAACATGAGGGAGAAGGGAGGCCAGATAAACAACCGTCTCCCCTTAAAACCAATGGGGTTCAACATGAGGGAGAAGGGAGGCCAGATAAACAACCGTCTCCCCTTAAAACCAATGGGGTTCAACATGAGGGAGAAGGGAGGCCAGATAAACAACCGTCTCCCCTTAAAACCAATGGGGTTCAACATGAGGAGAAAGGGGACCATAAAAACAACCGTCTCCCCTTAAAACCAATGGGGTTCAACATGAGGGAGAAGGGAGGCCAGATAAACAACCGTCTCCCCTTAAAACCAATGGGGTTCAACATGAGGGAGAAGGGAGGCCAGATAAACAACCGTCTCCCCTTAAAACCAATGGGGTTCAACATGAGGGAGAAGGGAGGCCAGATAAACAACCGTCTCCCCTTATAATACCCAGTTATGAATGATGTTTAACCCCTTCATTACCGGTGACGTCTGTTTTTTTCTTTTATTTTAGCTGTTTTAGACGATTTTATTCAGCTTAGGACGGTAGTGTAGCAATTACGAGGCTGGGGTGGGACCTTTTTTTTTTTTTTTTTTTTTTTTTAAATTACGAGGCTACAGACTATCTAAACTAACCCTTTTTTACTACCCCAGATCCTTCCTGAGCTGCATAAAATTGTCTAAATATAGCTGATAAAACAACACTATACATCCCCGGCAGTGAAAGGGTTAATATCAATAGCGCTAGAATTACGATAACGGATGTTCGGTTACGGGGTAAATAGATAGATACGGCGCCAGATAGATACGGCCACGTTAAGGGGAGATCTCCACTTGAGGGATTTTTTTCTTGACCCCTTTCTCCCTCATGTTTAGCCCCATTGCTTTTGATATTATAAAACGTTTACCCCATTAGTTTAGCGATTTTAAAAACTTTCACCCCATATTAAGACCTTTCGTGCCATTAAGGTGTCAATTTTATCCTGGCGAGCGATAGCGAGCCTGTAATTTAAGAGGAACCGGCCTTTGGCCGGGACATTTTTCTACCGAAAAATGTACAAATATATCTTGAAAGGGACTCAACGGGGTGTAATTTTAAGCTTGATGGAGGTCTAGGGAACAAACTAAATACCTCCCCTTAAGGCGTGCAGTTGCTTTTAAGGGGAGATGGATAGTTTTTCTAGGTCCCCTTCTCTCTCGTGTTTAGGCCCCATTAGTTTTCAAATTTTAAGATGCTTGCCCCATTAGTTTGTCGATTTTAAGAGAAATGCAACAGTAATGTGGGTTTCTGATGGATAAAAAGTATGATCAATTTGTTTTTATTTATTCATAAATGTATTATGACCGTATTTTAGCTGATAATTCTGCAAACATTTTATGGCCACGGCTCCAACTTCCTTATAGACCAAAACTCGCAAGTGGTTAATTGAATGAATATGGGAAGGAATACAAGAACATCAGCAAGAAATAGAATTGTTTTGGCCATTATAGCACTTCCTAAGACATCATTTGTACTGTAGACCATAATATTGCCTTTACATTATAGCACTTCCTAAGACATCATTTGTACTGTAGACCATAATATTGTCTTTACATTATAGCACTTCCTAAGACATCATTTGTACTGTAGACCATAATATTGCCTTTACATTATAGCACTTCCTAAGACATCATTTGTACTGTAGACCATAATATTGCCTTTACATTATAGCACTTCCTAAGACATCATTTGTACTGTAGACCATAATATTGTCTTTACATTATAGCACTTCCTAAGACATCATTTGTACTGTAGACCATAATATTGTCTTTACATTATAGCACTTCCTAAGACATCATTTGTACTGTAGACCATAATATTGCCTTTACATTATAGCACTTCCTAAGACATCATTTGTACTGTAGACCATAATATTGCCTTTACATTATAGCACTTCCTAAGACATCATTTGTACTGTAGACCATAATATTGCCTTTACATTATAGCACTTCCTAAGACATAATTTGTACTGTAGACCATAATATTGTCTTTACATTATAGCACTTCCTAAGACATCATTTGTACTGTAGACCATAATATTGTCTTTACATTATAGCACTTCCTAAGACATCATTTGTACTGTAGCCCATAATATTGTCTTTACATTATAGCACTTGCTAAGACATCATTTGTACTGTAGACCATAATATTGCCTTTACATTATAGCACTTCCTAAGACATCATTTGTACTGTAGACCATAATATTGTCTTTACATTATAGCACTTCCTAAGACATCATTTGTACTGTAGCCCATAATATTGCCTTTACATTATAGCACTTCCTAAGACATCATTTGTACTGTAGCCCATAATATTGCCTTTACATTATAGCACTTCCTAAGACATCATTTGTACTGTAGCCCATAATATTGCCTTTACATTATAGCACTTCCTAAGACATCATTTGTACTGTAGACCATAATATTGTCTTTACATTATAGCACTTCCTAAGACATCATTTGTACTGTAGACCATAATATTGCCTTTACATTATAGCACTTCCTAAGACATCATTTGTACTGTAGACCATAATATTGCCTTTACATTATAGCACTTCCTAAGACATCATTTGTACTGTAGACCATAATATTGCCTTTACATTATAGCACTTCCTAAGACATCATTTGTACTGTAGACCATAATATTGCCTTTACATTATAGCACTTCCTAAGACATCATTTGTACTGTAGACCATAATATTGTCTTTACATTATAGCACTTCCTAAGACATCATTTGTACTGTAGACCATAATATTGCCTTTACATTATAGCACTTCCTAAGACATCATTTGTACTGTAGACCATAATATTGTCTTTACATTATAGCACTTCCTAAGACATCATTTGTACTGTAGACCATAATATTGCCTTTACATTATAGCACTTCCTAAGACATCATTTGTACTGTAGACCATAATATTGCCTTTACATTATAGCACTTCCTAAGACATCATTTGTACTGTAGACCATAATATTGCCTTTACATTATAGCACTTCCTAAGACATCATTTGTACTGTAGACCATAATATTGCCTTTACATTATAGCACTTCCTAAGACATCATTTGTACTGTAGACCATAATATTGTCTTTACATTATAGCACTTCCTAAGACATCATTTGTACTGTAGACCATAATATTGTCTTTACATTATAGCACTTCCTAAGACATCATTTGTACTGTAGACCATAATATTGCCTTTACATTATAGCACTTCCTAAGACATCATTTGTACTGTAGACCATAATATTGTCTTTACATTATAGCACTTCCTAAGACATCATTTGTACTGTAGACCATAATATTGTCTTTACATTATAGCACTTCCTAAGACATCATTTGTACTGTAGACCATAATATTGTCTTTACATTATAGCACTTCCTAAGACATCATTTGTACTGTAGACCATATTTGTCTTTACATTATAGCACTTCCTAAGACATCATTTGTACTGTAGACCATAATATTGCCTTTACATTATAGCACTTCCTAAGACATCATTTGTACTGTAGACCATAATATTGTCTTTACATTATAGCACTTCCTAAGACATCATTTGTACTGTAGACCATAATATTGCCTTTACATTATAGCACTTCCTAAGACATCATTTGTACTGTAGACCATAATATTGTCTTTACATTATAGCACTTCCTAAGACATCATTTGTACTGTAGACCATAATATTGTCTTTACATTATAGCACTTCCTAAGACATCATTTGTACTGTAGACCATAATATTGCCTTTACATTATAGCACTTCCTAAGACATCATTTGTACTGTAGACCATAATATTGCCTTTACATTATAGCACTTCCTAAGACATCATTTGTACTGTAGACATTAATATTGTCTTTACATTATAGCACTTCCTAAGACATCATTTGTACTGTAGACCATAATATTGCCTTTACATTATAGCACTTCCTAAGACATCATTTGTACTGTAGACCATAATATTGCCTTTACATTATAGCACTTCCTAAGACATCATTTGTACTGTAGACATTAATATTGTCTTTACATTATAGCACTTCCTAAGACATCATTTGTACTGTAGCCCATAATATTGTCTTTACATTATAGCACTTCCTAAGACATCATTTGTACTGTAGACATTAATATTGTCTTTACATTATAGCACTTCCTAAGACATCATTTGTACTGTAGACCATAATATTGCCTTTACATTATAGCACTTCCTAAGACATCATTTGTACTGTAGACCATAATATTGCCTTTACATATATGGGAAGGAACACAAGAACGTTGGCATGATATAGCATTGTTTGGCCATAATCTCACTGCCTAAAGCCGGTATCACACGAGAGCTTTTATAGTCAACATTGGATGATCAACATTTCTAGAATATTTCGCACTGATATCGGAAACTAGACTGATGGTAGATGAATTTAGGTGACCAAAATATTGTATATGTTGACCTCATAAGCTGCCAGACCAGTGTTGAGGATAAATGTTGAGGGAAAAAGCGCTCGTGTGATACCGGCTTAAGACATAATTTGTAGTATAGACCATAATTTTGTCTTTACATATTCGATTATTAAGACTAAAAGAAAAAATGACTCCTCTTTCGCTTGACACCCTGCTAAAGACACAAGACCTAGCCGAACATGGAACCCTCGTACAGTCGGCCAAGTACAAAGGAGTACAAAATAAATCAAGCAACAACAGATCTAGTGGCCCTTCTAGGCTGCTTGTCCTCCAAAACACTGAGGATCAAGTGTCCAAACAGTGGTTTAGAGTGGGTAAGGGAACATTGGAAAGGGAATTACTGCCCAGGAACTAATGTCCGTGGCAGGATTAGGAAGTTAGTAGGGGACAGATGGGTTAGTAACTGAGGGGGGGATAAAATAAAGTTATTCATTTACAAACGCAGTCAGTCGCGGGTTTGATGCGAGATATTTGTCTAGGCGGAGTTTAAATGAATCAACTGTGCTGCAGTCTATAACGTCTCGGGGAAGGCCATTCCACAAGTTGGCAACTCGATTGAAGAAGACATTCTTAGATTCGTGTGAGTTAAAAGATTTACCAATAATTGTTCAACCGTTTCCCCGCGTGTAATTAGATTGGTCGATAGTGAAATACTTACTACAGTTCATATTGTCGATGCCTTTGCTTTGATGATTTTGAACACTTGAATTAAGTCACCTCTTAATCTGCGCTGGGTTAAAGGAAATAGACTTAATTCTCTAAGACGCTCTTCGTATGGTTTGTTCTTTAGGCTAGGTATAATTTTGGTAACTCTACATTGAACTCGTTTTAGCTTGTTTATATATTTTTGGTAATAAGGGCACCAGGATTGAACGCAGTATTCCAGAAGAGGGCGGACTAAGGAATTGTAAAGGGTTAGGATAACTTCTTTGGATTTATGCTCAAATGACCTGCCTATAAAGCCAATTATTTTGTTTGCCTTCTTAACAACTTCTGAACATTGTTGACTCGGTTTTAGGTTACTCGATATTGTTACTCCCAGATCGGTTTCTCTGTTTACATTCTTAAGCTGAGTGCCATTCATCGAATAGTTTGCTTTCTCATTTAGGTATCCGATATGTAGTACTTTACATTTATCCGCATTGAAACTCATTTGCCAAATTTGGGCCCAACATGACAATTTATCTAGATTGTGTTGCATATCGTCAACTTGTTCTTTTGAGAGTACGCTATTTGCAATTTTTGTATCGTCAGCAAATTTTGAGATTGTACAGGTGAGACCCTCATCTATGTCGTTGATGTAAATTAGAAAGATAATTGTTCCTAGTACCGATCCCTGGGGTACCCCGCTACTTACATTGGTCCATATAGATGCCTTACCGTTTATGACTACTCTTTGCTTTCTGTCGCTGAGCCAATTTTCTATCCATTTCAACACACCGTCTTGTATTCCATGCGCTTTTAGTTTTAGCAGTAAACGTTTGTGGGGAACTTTGTCAAAGGCCTTTTGAAAATCAAGGTATATAATATCTACAGCTTTACTCTCATCGTAGAGGTTGAGGATATCGTGGAAGAAGTCTAAGAGGTTTGTTAAACAGGAACGTTTTTTACGAAAGCCGTGTTGAGTATCTTTAAGTATGTTATTTTCCTCTAAGTGATTTACGAGTCTGTCTCTTATGACCGTTTCTAGCATTTTACATACAACTGAGGTTAAGCTAATTGGACGATAGTTACTGGGTAGGGATTTGCTGCCTTTTTTTAATATCGGTGTTACGTTGGCTAGCTTCCACTGATCAGGATAGTTCCAGACTGCAAGGATTTATTGAATAGTAATGTCAGTGGTTTGGAGAACTCATCCTTAGCTTCCTTTAGAACTCTCGGCGAGATTGTATCAGGTCCAGGCGTTTTATTTACCTTGAGTTTATCAAAACAATTCAATACTTCTCTCTCTGTAACGGTGATATTGCTTAGAACATCTGAATTATCAATCTGAATCGGCGATGGTGTAGGGATATCACTGAGGTCTTCTGCTGTAAAAACTGATGCAAAGAAGGTATTGAGGGCATTACTCATTTGTACTTCGTCTTTGGTGTATTCTCCATTTGCATCGACTAACGGTCCAACAGTTGAACTAACTACTTTGTTCTTTCTGATATAACTATAGAATTCTTTCGGGTTTGTTTTACTTTGATTCGCAATATGTAACTCTAAGGTCTTTTTACTTTGCTTAATTAACTTTGTGGCTTTGCGTCGTAGCTCTACAATTTCACCCGTTCTTCGTCATTTTGTGAGGATTTTAATCTATCATTAGCAAATTTTTTAGCAAGCAGGCAGTTTGAAATATCTTTATTCCACCATTTGGGCTTATTATTATGGCCTGGACGCCGTATTTTCCATGGTATGCAGTCTTAAACTGCTTTTAGTTAAGTGGTTTCGAATAACTTACAAGATGTATTTATGTCGTTATTGTTCATTAAAAAGCTCCAGTCAGTTTCTTTAAACATAGCTCTAAGTTTATGGAAGTTTGCTTTCTTGAAATTAGGGATTTTTTCGATGCTACTATTTGGTTCGTTACTAGTAAACTTTAAAGTGAAAGTTATCGTACGATGGTCGCTGTTACTGAATTCATCACCAACATTCAAATTCTCTATTAATTCTTCTTTTGTTGCAAGTACAATGTCAAGATGTCGTAAATGTCAAGTAAGTGATGTCGCGGCACCAAGTATATTTCGATCGATAATTGGTATTGGTACTATCTAAGGTTAAATTTATCGTTTCGGGTGAGATATACGAACGTGTTCCTATCTTTTCACACCCTATTCAACATCAGACAGACATTAATACAGCACACAACGAGCAAAACGTAATGACAGCGGTGACATGACTCATTTGGCCAAACGTAGAGTTGGCCAAATAAGTCGTGTCTCCACTGGCATATGCTCGCTGTGTTGTGTAATAATGTCTGTCAGATGTTGAATAGGTGTGTAAACATAGGAACATGTTTTTATACCTCACTCGAAACGATGAATTAATGCATAGATAGTTCTGATACCAATTATTGATCGAAACTTACTTGGTGCCGCGCCTTCACTTATTTGACCGACTGTGCAATATAGCGACGGATAGTTTTTTTTCCATTTGCATAGCTATCACGATACACACATTTCGCACGTAACTTTCCCATCTTCCTTTAAGGGGAGATGGGTTGTTTTTCTGGTCCCTCTTCATCCTCATGTTTAGCCCCATTAGTTTTCAGATTGTAAGACGTTCGGCGCATTAGTTTGGCGATTCTAAGAGCTTTCGCCCCATTTCTTTGTCAATATTTAGACTTTTTGCGTCATTTAGGTGTCGATTTTTTCCTGGCGAGCGATAGCGGGCCTGTATTTTAAGAGAAACCGGCCTTCGGCCGGGAATTTTTTCTATCGAAAAATTGTATACATTTATCTTGAAGGAGGGTATTGGGCAGATGTTTTTTAAATCTAGTAGAGGTCTTGGGAGGAAGCTAAACACATAATAAAAACAAAAAATATGTAACTAAGCAAATAAATACTACCATCCCCCCATATTATGTGTTCGCTCCCAGGCGCCCGGCTTACTGCTGATTGGCGGAAATTAATTCCCACCGTTGTGTTGCCAATTTACCTACTTTCCCGCTAGATCTAGAGGAATTTACTTCGATCTAGAGGCAATTTTTTACATCTAGCATCTTGAATTATAGCGATATTCTGTAGATTTGAGCCATTTAGAACGATATTGTAGAGTTTGTGCAATATTCTGTAGATTTGAGCCATTTAGAACAATATTGGAGATATTGTGGCCTTATTGTAGCGATTTTTGTAATTTATTAACTATCTAGCGAACCTAGTTGGTAACCCTGTCTCACTGTGACGCCACCCGCCACCGCAGTTTGTGATTAGCTGTGGTGGGAGGTGCATGTGTGTGTGTCTGTATCGCAAGAAAAACATTAGTAGAAGTGATTGGAGGCAGCTCAACTAAACAAGGTAGGGTCAATATTTACGAGTCACACCACAGCTGGAATCTCATTTTTAAGGGTAGTTTTGGGTTCCTATCATTCTATGCTTCATTGCTATATACTTTTTATCCACCGGATTTTTTTTTTTTCTTGTGTGTGTGTGGGGTTTTTTTAGCATTAACCTAACCAAAAAACCTAACCTAACCTAACCTAACCTAACCTAACCTAACCTAACCTAACCTAATAGCCTCCAAATATATTTAGGTTAGGTTAGGTTAGGTTAGGTTTTTAGGTTAGATTAATGCTAAAAAAAAAAAAAAAAAATCCGGTGGATAAAAAGTATATAGCAATGAAGCATAGAATGATAGGAACCCAAAACTACCCTTAGAAATGAGATCCCAGCTGTGGTGTGACTCGTAAATATTGACCCAAGGTAGAGATGATCAATAATACTAAGTGTAGTGATGATAAATGATATTAATTAATTAGTGGGTCAAACTGGATTTTAGGTCACGTATGTGTTTTTTGTATTATAATCCTTTTTCTCATCAGTTTCTTCATTGATTAGTGTGTTTTAAGATGTTTTTCCTTCTGGAAATTCATATTTACCCATTATTTTGCAATATTAAACCATGCCCCCTAAAACCATATTTTGTCATTACCCTAACCTAACAACCTAACCTAACCTGGGGGCTGCCGCCCCCAGACCCCCGCAGGGTTAGCATTGATATAGAATATGACAAAACACTAAAACTACGGTAATAAAAATGAAAAATATTAGTTCTCAGCTGATCCAAGATGGCCGCCATCACCCTTCTTTAACCCACAAAGTCTAAGGAAAAATAATTTAATATGCAGCGGTAAAGACATATATTGTGGTGACTAATACTCTATGACAAAGCTATAATATACATTTAGAACATTATATCCCATACGTGACCTAAAATACAGTTTGTCCAATTAGTGTAATCTGTAATGTATAATAATTTGGGTTTAATTCTAGTTTCGCTTTCACAGCATACTCATCAATTTCTATGGCTACTTTAGAGTTGTCATATACCATACTTAATTTATATATATGTCCAAAGCGGCGGAAATGCATTATAAGGAATTATACCTACTGTAAAAAAAAAAAAAAAAAATCTCCCCATATGCGGCACCATAGCTATTACATAATACTAGGTTAGGTTAGGTAAGGTTGTTAGGTTAGGCTAATGTCGTTAATGTAGTTTATTATCATTATATTACGTCTTTTACCCAGCAATTTCCCTGATCTTCATAGTTGGTCGGGAAGCTATGCCTTTACAACGGCGCCTCCCTTTTGTCTCTGTGTACGTGAAACTAGAATTTTACCATAATTTGTTATGGTAATATCGTATGCATACTGGAGAACTCGCCCCGAAAACAACTCGCCCCGACTTTTTCTCTGCCCGAAACGAAGAGGGGTATTTGGTGTGTGTGTGTGTGTGTGATATTTTAATCTCAAAAGGCTCTGCCATCGTATATTTGTATTTTAATTAAACAACAATGGGAAAATATTAAGGAAACCACCCACCAATTATTTTCATTTTTTTTTTTTTTAGTTTTAGTTTATTTGCATCAATATATAGTGATTGGCATTAGTTTCAACCTCCGCAAAAATCGTTTTCCCCTTTATCCAACGATCTTAAGACACGGCGCCCGATAGTGGGGAGGGCTATGAAGATCAGGGAAAATGTGGGGTTAAAGACATAAAGGCGATATAATGGCTTTTATGATGAAAGTTGGCTCGGGTTTTGTTGTTTTTCAACTAGAGAAAACCCCAAAATTAAAAAACTCGAGCCAAGTTTTGGCAAAAGTTGGCTCGGATTTTAAGATTTTTCAGCTTCATAAAAGTCAGAAAGTGGCAAAAAAAAAGTTGGCTCAGGTTTTCTTGTTTTTCAACTTAAGAAAACCCCAAAATGAAAAAAAAGTCATGTTTTGGCAAAAGTTGGCTCGGATTGGACAATTGTTAGGCTTCATAAAAGCTGAAAATGTAGAAAATGCCAGCCAACTCTTCGCCATTGGATACAGGATGGGGTGTGGGAGAGCTCTGCCCCCCCCCCCCCCCCCCCGTGATTAATTGAAATCATCATCTATGTTGCCCGATAGTGGGGAGGGCTATGAAGATCAGGGAAATTGTGGGGTAAAAGATGAAAATAAAGAATATTGAAGAACTTATTCCAAAAACCCAGTAAGCTAATTATCCATTATCCAACAATTAAGCTACATTAAAGATATTAGCCTAACCTGCCAACCTTACCTAACCTAACCTAGTATTATGAGTGGGGGCTGCCGCCCCCACACCCCTGCTGGTTGGATGGTACATGGGATAGAAAATGAACTTACCCAGTAAGCTCATTATCCATTATCCAACAATTAAGCAACATTAAAGATTTTAGCCTAACCTACCAACCTTACCTAACCTAACCTAGTATTATGGGTGGGGGCTGCCGCCCCCACACCCCCGCTGGTTGGATAGTACATTGGATAGAAAATTAGGTCAATTCCTAGTGTTAATTAGACTGAAATGCAGGGAGAAAGAGGTCCGCCGAGTCGTGTTGTGTGCCGTCTATGTTTTTTACAGTAGCTATAATTGCTTTAATGCATTTCCGCCGCTACTGACATATATAGGAATGAAGTCATAGAAATTGATGGGTGCGCTGTGTAAGTAACGCTAGAATAATACCGAAAAAACACTATAGTTGCAAATAAACTTTATATACATTTTTACATCTATAATACTAGAAATAACGGTCAATATACAGGAGGCGCTACAATATTGGTAAAAAATTAAGCTCAATAGCATGTGATTAAGCGATTTTTCTCCAAATTGTTGATGTAGGTGTCATTCCCGGGAAACTAACATAATACATATTATATGGATATTTACGTTTTAAGGGTTTGTTTACACTTCTTCTTTTTCGTCTTCATCTGGGAGACTTCTTTTTCGTGACTGTCAGTCAACAACTGAGACATCTGGTGGCGAATGCAATGAACTATACTGGTGGCGTCATAGCCAAAGTAATCACCCTACCTAATTCATGCCAAGAGTACTCGAGTTCACTGACACGTGATGTCTATCGACCAATCAGGTGATGCCATGATTTGGAAAACAGGTGGCCCAGGATATAAGCTGTCAGTTTGACTCTGGCCAGCTTGTGTAGAGGGTGTGAGCCGATCAAAGCTTTTTCCACCGTCTTTAAAAACACTGAGGCTGCTTAAGACCTTTTCGCCTTCCAATAAGTGTAAACTGTCCAAAGTGCAATAACCAGTGTTCCAAATACAGCTGGCGAGGACAGCTGGTTTTGAAATGCACATACACTTGTTTTACATGGAAAAATTCGAAACAAAAATCCACCAGCTGTTGACCAAGATGAGTGGTGATCGAGCCTCCAGCGGCCAGCCAGGCAGCCCAGTACCTCCTCTGTTCATTAAGGTTAGTTGGTTGGTTGGGACAACATAAAGGAGCCGGACCACAGCTAGCTAGGGAATCTTAATGGGTCATCGCAAAGTAACAAAGTAAAAGATTTTTTCGCATAGGATTAAACTGGCATGCAAGGGCTAGTTGGTTACCATACTGATGTTTTGGACCGACAGTTAGCCCATCGATCTTTTTAGGCCTAATAGGTCCGGTAGAGCATAGGCTATACATCATTGCTATATATGTCATTAAGAGCTGAAATGTATTATAAGGGAGAACAAAAATAAAATAAAATACATAGGCCTACTGTAAAACAATAAGTTTTTCAGCCAGTACCCAACCAGCGGAGGTGTGGGGGCGGCAGCCCCCACCAATAATACTAGGTTAGGTTAGGTAAGGTTGTAAGGTTAGGCTAATGTTAACCCCATTCTTACTAGGTTAGGTTAGGTAAGGTTGTTAGGTTAGGCTAATGTTAACCCCATTCTTACTAGGTTAGGTTAGGTAAAGGTGTTTGGTTAGGCTAATGTTAACCCCATTCTTACTAGGTTAGGTTAGGTAAGGTTGTTAGATTAGGCTAATGTTAACCCCATTTTTACTTCGTTAGGTTAGGCTAATGTTAACCTTATGAAAACCCAAACAAAGATTTTATTAGGGTTACTGTGTAATTTTAACATGAACATTAGTAAAATCCGAGCCAAGTTTCGTCAAAACTTGGCTCGTGTTTTCTAAATGTCGGGTTTATATGGGTATGGAAATTTACAAAACCCGAGCCAACATGTTAATAAGGTTACTGTGTTATTTTCATTTTTAAATTAGTTAAATCCGAGCCAAGTTTCGTCAAAACTTGGCTCGGGTTTTCAAAAAGTCGGGTTTTATGGGTCTGGAAATTGACAAAACCCGAGCCAATAATTTACCAAGGTTACTGTATTTTTTTTCATTTTTACATTTGTTAAATCCGAGCCAAGTTTCGTCAAAACTTGGCTCGGGTTTTCAAAAAATCGGGTTTTATGGGTCTGGAAATTGAACAAACCCGAGCCAAATTTGGGTTACAAATGTGTATTATCGTGTTCTATACGCTTTTTTACCCCTCAATTTACCTGATCTTCATAGCCCTCCCCACTATCGGGGGGCGTGTCTTTAGATTGATGGATAATGGGTAAATGCTTAATTCCCATTCAATGTCATCACTAGATACGACTAAAACACCAAAAACAAAATCAAAATACCAAAAAAAATACCTGAAAAACACATTGTTGCGTCTCCTGTATATTAACCGAAATAACCAACCTTATGTAACAAAGGGACAGTGACGGCGTGTTCTGGACTTCTCCTCGTAATAATGGTGTGTACACCGCCAGTGATCTTTATCTGGCCGGTAATGGCAAGGATGTCCACACCTAGGACACTCAACACTTGTAGGCAATATACCGTGGTCTGTAAGTATCTTAAGGGCTGCCTGGTTGTTTTGAGAAATTTGTATAATTATTGTTCAGGGGTAAGTGCACAACCACTACAGACACTGGCCATCCTGCAACTGACATGTAAAACCATGCTGCCTGTCGGTGGGCTGGAGTTCAATGCACTCATTGGCTGACTAAAATGACGTAATTGTCCATATATTAATCCATGATTGGGTGACTCCTTCAATACCGTGACGTATGGTGACGTATACAAAAACATAACCAATATGGCAGAAACATAGTGACGTGTTGATCATTAGTTCACATAGAGAAAGGCAGAGGGCGTTATAGTCGAATATTTACGATAAAAGCGCTCCTCAATAATAGTATCAACATGGCTGACCTAGCGGGGTGGCGTCTGTGGGAAACACTGGACAAATATCGTTACAAGTTACAGGTTCTAGGTTCTGTATCTCCCTTAATAGAATTTTTCGAGGGTTAACACTTATTTTAACATGGAGTATAGGTTATATTACATCCTAAATAAAATTTTAAAAATGTGTGAAAATTCTTGGGTTGTTTATATAATAGAAGTTACTGTGGGACACGTAATATGTTGAAGGGGGAGTTTTGCCCCCTCTAAACACCCGTCACTTATTTCATCATAATCTGTTGTACTTCATAGGGGGTCCAATTAAGGAGAAAGTTAATTAACAGACGAAATTAGGCCGCAAATTACGATAACATAGCGGGCCGCCGTTTATGGGAGACTTTTTACACATCATTTTCAATGTTAATTTTCTCCCTTAATCGATTTTTCCAAATTATCAAACTTACATAAAAATGAAGTACAGTTTATAGGGATTCCAACATGCATTTCAAAATTGTCATGAAAATTGGTGGGTGGTTTGCTTAATATATACCAAACAATGCATATGCTTGTATTCTCTACTGGCGAAATAAGATGTATTATTATTATTATTATTATTATTATTATTATTATTATTAGTAGTAGTAATATTTATTATTAGTATTATAAACTCAATGGGTAGCATTCAAGGAGACTACATCAGGACTCTTCTTCTTACCTCTGACCGGGTATAAGCTATCCTAGTGTTTACTAGCCTATACCCCTTTGAAAGAACATTAGCCTAACCTAACAACCTTACCTAACCTATCCTAGTATTATGGGTGGGGGCTGCCGCCCCCACACCCTCGCTATTAGGCATCTTTGACAGATTGTTGGTGTATTTTTCAGTGAAAAGGGTATTTTTTCAATTTGTCAATAACGAAAATCCTCCATGCCGACTATATGGAGAAAAATATGGCGAATCTGTTGGTGCCTATTTTCCCTAATAAATTGTTTCTAATAAGGCGGATGTAGTGTCCTTGAATATTATCACTCAATGTACCCTTCACAGGTTGTCCAGAGACCATGCTGATCGCCCAAGGATGGAAGAGGGTGGGGGAATGGGGCTGGCTGGTGTTCTGGTAGCACTGGGGTTCGAATCCCTTGGTGCAGGCAGGCTGACCACTACACCACAGGGGCCATGTAAGTACCCGTTGCATGGAAGCTTAAGGGGAGGTTTTTGTTATATTTCTCTAGACCCCCATCTCCCTCATGTTTATCCCCATTAGTTTTGGAATTTTAAGATGTTAGCCCCCAGTATTTTGGCGATTTTAAGACCTTTCGTTCCATTTCGCTGTCAAAAATGTACAATTTCATCTCAAAGGGGTCTTGGGGCCAAATTGAAAACTTCCCATTAATATTATTTTTATTTTAGGTAAATTGATACGGTGTGACAGTCACGAGTTTTAGCATGTGTTTTTTTTTTGCATTTTTTCTTTGATATACAGTGTTGTTTTATACCAAGGACTGCAGCAAATGAGTATTTACCCATTATCCAACAATCTAAAAACACGGCCCCCACTAGTGGGGAGGGCTATGAAGATCAGGGAAATTGTGGGGCAATATGGGAAGAACTCTGAAAATAAAATATAGAAAAGTAAGAAAATGTGAAAATCCGAGCCAAGTTTTGGCAAAAGTTGGCTCGGATTTGGGTATTTTTCAGAGTACAAAAACCCCAAAATTGGGAAAAAAAGTTGGCTCGGCTTTTGGCATTTTTCAAAGTAAAAAAACCCAGTAATTGAATTTTGAGAGTTGGCTCGAGTTTTCATGTTTTTTTAAACCCATTAAACTCCAAAATTTGAAAACCCGAGCCAACATTTGCCAAAACTTGGGGTTTAATGTTATTTTAATACCACGAATTTTGTTGATATATTTGAAGATAAATATTGAATATATATGCTCTAAAGATCATAAGATTTTTTTTTTTAACCCTCAGCAAAACCTAATAAAAAAGTATGGTACTAAAATGTCTTTTTCGTAACAAGGTTGTCAATACGGTACTTCCAGTTATCGATAGCTCTAAAGATCATATGAAAATGTCTTAAACCCTCGGCAAAAACTAAGGTCAATATACAGGAGGTGCTACAATATAGGTAGCAAAATTCTAATGGTAATTTTGGGTTCCTATCATCATATGCTTCATTTCTATATACTTTTTATCCCCAGGAAAAAAAAAAAAAAAAAATCTTGGGTTTTTTATTTTTTTCTTGGATTTTTATTTTTTTTATTAACCTAACCAAAAAACCTAACCTAACCTAACCTAAATGTATTTGGGGGCTATTAGGTTAGGTTAGGTTAGGTTAGGTTAGGTTAGGTTAGGTTAGGTTTTTTGGTTAGGTTAATGACCAAAACAAAAAATCCCAAGAAAATAAATGAAAAATCCCAAGATTTTTTTTTTTTCCCGGGGATAAAAATTATATAGAAATGAAGCATATGATGATAGGAACCCAAAACTACCATTATAATTTTGCTACCTATATTGTAGCGCCTCCTGTATATTGACCAAACTAATTTAAAAGTATGGTACTAAAATCTAATTTTCGTAACAAGGTTGTCAATACGGTACTTTCCCGTTATCAATGTACAATCAAGCTGAAGATTGCAGAGTAAACACCATAGACTTCATCGACTTTCTTTCACCTTCGTATAATCGACAGCCTTTTTTTTTTTTTTTTTACTCAACCAGCGTGGGTGTCGGGGCGGCAGCCCCCACCCATAATACTAGGTTAGGTTAGGTTGTTATGTTAGGCTAATGTCTTTGCAAATCACTATGGGGTGGGGGGGGTGTCTCAACATCGATCGATAAACCTAATAGGGATAATAGGTTTTCCCGAGATTTCTAATTAATTACAAACACTATACATTGATGCAAATGACCAATTTTGATTATATAAAACACTCGGAAAATTTGTGGTATTAAAATAACATTTTTCCATAACCCTTACCTACCAGCTAGTATGTGTCCCTAGTTTATCCCATACCTTGTCATGAACCTAACTAAGAAACCTAACCTAACCTAACCTAACCTAACCTAACCTAAAAGTAATACGTGGCTTTGTGCAGTGGGGACTCTGAAAATGTTATAGGGGAGGGAAAATAAAATGTACGCAATTACCAAAGCAGCACTGGATCGCGCAACTGTAAGGTCCCCCGAGTAAGGTAGGAGGGGAAAACAAATCTATAAAGCAGAAATCCCGTAAAACAGGACTTGGTCATTATGCAGACAAGACTCTGTGTTTTACCCTATATCTCCCTTATAATACATTTGCGAAGGGAAGGACATATATAGGACTGAAGACTATTATATAACATACCTATAGGCTACACAAACATTGATGGGGCTTGTAACTGTCACACAGTAAAATCTGACCTTATTTGGTAGTAGCATTGGTAGTACTGTAATTATAATAATGGATTTTTTTTTGTATATACAGTATATATATGTATATATATAATAACATTCTAATTAAATTCAGCAATAGAAATTATGATATTTTTGAAATTATTAAATACAGGATATGTGATGCTCATAATTCAGAAAATATTATCATTATCCTATTAATAAGATTACTTATAACAACTGATAACATTGCAATCACATAACATAATGATCAAATTTATGTATCCATTTAATCGTATCCATTTAATCGTATCCATATAATCGTATCCATTTAATCGTATCCATTTAATCGTATCCATTTAATCGTATCCATATAATCGTATCCATATAATCGTATCCATATAATCGTATCCATTTAATCGTATCCATATAATCGTATCCATTTAATCGTATCCATTTAACCGTATCCATATAATCGTATCCATTTAATCGTATCCATATAATCGTATCCATATAATATAATCGTATCCATATAATCGTATCCATTTAATCGTATCCATAATCGTATCCATATAATCGTATCCATAATCGTATCCATATAATCGTATCCATATAATCGTATCCATATAATCGTATCCATATAATCGTATCCATTT
Source organism: Paralithodes platypus (assembly GCA_032716605.1). NCBI lineage: Eukaryota > Metazoa > Arthropoda > Malacostraca > Decapoda > Lithodidae > Paralithodes > Paralithodes platypus. The sequence goes on from CM064518.1 coordinate 167,798, forward strand.
AATCGTATCCATATAATCGTATCCATTTAATCGTATCCATATAATCGTATCCATATAATATAATCGTATCCATATAATCGTATCCATTTAATCGTATCCATATAATCGTATCCATATAATCGTATCCATATAATCGTATCCATATAATCGTATCCATATAATCGTATCCATTTAATCGTATCCATATAATCGTATCCATATAATCGTATCCATATAATCGTATCCATATAATCGTATCCATATAATCGTATCCATATATCGTATCCATATAATCGTATCCATATAATCGTATCCATTTAATCGTATCCATATAATCGTATCCATATAATCGTATCCATTTTAAATCGTATCCATATAATCGTATCCATTTAATCGTATCCATATAATCGTATCCATATAATCGTATCCATTTAATCGTATCCATTTAACCGTATCCATTTAATCGTATCCATATAATCGTATCCATATAATCGTATCCATATAATCGTATCCATTTAATCGTATCCATATAATCGTATCCATATAATCGTATCCATATAATCGTATCCATATAATCGTATCCATTTAATCGTATCCATATAATCGTATCCATATAATCGTATCCATTTAATCGTATCCATATAATCGTATCCATTTAATCGTATCCATATAATCGTATCCATTTAATCGTATCCATATAATCGTATCCATATAATCGTATCCATTTAATCGTATCCATATAATCGTATCCATATAATCGTATCCATTTAATCGTATCCATTTAATCGTATCCATATAATCGTATCCATATAATCGTATCCATATATCGTATCCATATAATCGTATCCATATAATCGTATCCATATAATCGTATCCATATAATCGTATCCATATAATCGTATCCATATAATCGTATCAATATAATCGTATCGTATCCATATAATCGTTTAATCGTATCCATATAATCGTATCCATATAATCGTATCCATATAATCGTATCCATATAATCGTATCCATTAATCGTATCCATATAATCGTATCCATATAATCATATCCATATAATCGTATCCATATAATCGTATCCATATAATCGTATCCATATAATCGTATCCATATAATCGTATCCATTTAATCGTATCCATATAATCGTATCCATATAATCGTATCCATATAATCGTATCCGATAATCGTATCCATATAATCGTATCCATTTAATCGTATCCATATAATCGATCCATATAATCGTATCCATATAATCGTATCCATATAATCGTATCCATATAATCGTATCCATATAATCGTATCCATATAAATCGTATCCATTTAATCGTATCCATATAATCGTATCCATATAATCGTATCCATATAATCGTATCCATTTAATCGTATCCCATAATCGTATCCATATAATCGTATCCATTTAATCGTATCCATTTAATCGTATCCATATAATCGTATCCATATAATCGTATCCATATAATCGTATCCATATAATCGTATCCTATAATCGTATCCATATAATCGTATCCATAATCGTATCCATATAATCGTATCCATATAATCGTATCCATATAATCGTATCCATATAATCGTATCCATATAATCGTATCCATATTAAATCGTATCAATATAATCGTATCCATTTAATCGTATCCATATAATCGTATCCATATAATCGTATCCATATAATCGTATCCATATAATCGTATCCATATAATCGTATCAATATAATCGTATCCATAATCGTATCCATATAATCGTATCCATATAATCGTATCCATATAATCGTAGGCATTTAATGCTATCCATATAAATCGTATCCTATAATCGATCGTATCCATATAATCGTATCCATATAATCGTATCCATATAATCGTATCCATATAATCGTATCCATATAATCGTATCCATTTAATCGTATCCATATAATCGTATCCATATAATCGTATCCATTTAATCGTATCCATATAATCGTATCCATTTAATCGTATCCATTTAATCGTATCCATTTAATCGTATCCATATAATCGTATCCATATAATCGTATCCATATAATCGTATCCATTTAATCGTATCCATATAATCGTATCCCTATATCGTATCCATTTAATCGTATCCATATAATCGTATCCATATAATCGTATCCATATAATCGTATCCATATAATCGTATCCATATAATCGTATCCATTTAATCGTATCCATATAATCGTATCCATTTAATCGTATCCATATAATCGTATCCATATAATCGTATCCATATAATCGTATCCATATAATCGTATCCATTTAATCGTATCCATAATCTAATCGTATCCATTTAATCGTATCCATATAATCGTATCCATATAATCGTATCCATATAATCGTATCCTTTAATCGTATCCATTAATCGTATCCATATAATCGTATCCATTTAATCGTATCCATTTAATCGTATCCATATAATCGTATCCATATAATCGTATCCATATAATCGTATCCATATATCGTATCCTATAATCGTATCCATATAATCGTTTAATCGTATCCATATAATCGTATCCATATAATCGTATCCATATAATCGTATCCATATAATCGTATCCATTAATCGTATCCATATAATCGTATCCATTAATCGTATCCATTTATCGTATCCATATAATCGTATCCATATAATCGTATCCATATAATCGTATCCATATAATCGTATCCATATCGTATCCATAATCGTATCCATTTAATCGTATCCATTTAAATCAATCGTATCCATATAATCGTATCCATATAATCGTATCCATATAATCGTATCCATATAATCGTATCCATTTAACCGTATCCATTTAATCGTATCCATTTAATCGTATCCATATAATCGTATCCATTTAATCGTATCCATATAATCGTATCCATATAATCGTATCCATATAATCGTATCCATTTAATCGTATCCATTTAATCGTATCCATTTAACCGTATCCATTTAATCGTATCCATATAATCGTATCCATATAATATAATCGTATCCATATAATCGTATCCATATAATCGTATCCATATAATATAATCGTATCCATATAATCGTATCCATATAATCGTATCCATTTAATCGTATCCATATAATCGTATCCATTTAATCGTATCCATATAATCGTATCCATATAATCGTATCCATATAATCGTATCCATTTAATCGTATCCATTTAATCGTATCCATATAATCGTATCCATATAATCGTATCAATATAATCGTATCCATTTAATCGTATCCATTTAATCGTATCCATATAATCGTATCCATTTAATCGTATCCATATAATCGTATCCATATAATCGTATCCATATAATCGTATCCATATAATCGTATCCATATAATCGTATCCATATAATCGTATCAATATAATCGTATCCATTTAATCGTATCCATATAATCGTATCCATATAATCGTATCCATATAATCGTATCCATATAATCGTATCCATATAATCGTATCCATATAATCGTATCCATATAATCGTATCCATTTAATCGTATCCATATAATCGTATCCATATAATCGTATCCATATAATCGTATCCATATAATCGTATCCATTTAATCGTATCCATTTAATCGTATCCATATAATCGTATCCATATAATCGTATCCATATAATCGTATCCATTTAATCGTATCCATATAATCGTATCCATATAATCGTATCCATTTAATCGTATCCATATAATCGTATCCATATAATCGTATCCATATAATCGTATCCATATAATCGTATCCATATAATCGTATCCATTTAATCGTATCCATTTAATCGTATCCATATAATCGTATCCATTTAATCGTATCCATATAATCGTATCCATATAATCGTATCCATATAATCGTATCCATATAATCGTATCCATTTAATCGTATCCATATAATCGTATCCATATAATCGTATCCATTTAATCGTATCCATATAATCGTATCCATATAATCGTATCCATATAATCGTATCCATAATCGTATCCATATAATCGTATCCATATAATCGTATCCATTTAATCGTATCCATATAATCGTATCCATTTAATCGTATCCATTTAATCGTATCCATATAATCGTATCCATATAATCGTATCCATATAATCGTATCCATTTAATCGTATCCATATAATCGTATCCATATAATCGTATCCATATAATCGTATCCATTTAATCGTATCCATATAATCGTATCCATATAATCGTATCCATTTAATCGTATCCATTTAATCGTATCCATATAATCGTATCCATTTAATCGTATCCATATAATCGTATCCATATAATCGTATCCATTTAATCGTATCCATTTAATCGTATCCATTTAACCGTATCCATTTAATCGTATCCATTTAACCGTATCCATTTAATCGTATCCATTTAATCGTATCCATTTAACCGTATCCATTTAATCGTATCCATATAATCGTATCCATTTAATCGTATCCATTTAATCGTATCCATATAATCGTATCCATATAATCGTATCCATTTAATCGTATCCATTTAATCGTATCCATATAATCGTATCCATTTAATCGTATCCATATAATCGTATCCATTTAATCGTATCCATATAATCGTATCCATATAATCGTATCCATATAATCCGTATCCATATAATCGTATCCATTTAATCGTATCCATATAATCGTATCCATTTAATCGTATCCATTTAATCGTATCCATTTAACCGTATCCATTTAATCGTATCCATTTAATCGTATCCATTTAACCGTATCCATTTAATCGTATCCATTTAACCGTATCCATTTAATCGTATCCATTTAACCGTATCCATTTAATCGTATCCATATAATCGTATCCATATAATATAATCGTATCCATATAATCGTATCCATATAATCGTATCCATATAATCGTATCCATCGTATCCATTTAATCGTATCCATATAATCGTATCCATTTAATCGTATCCATATAATCGTATCCATATAATCGTATCCATATAATCGTATCCATATAATCGTATCCATTTAATCGTATCCATTTAATCGTATCCATATAATCGTATCCATATAATCGTATCCATATAATCGTATCCATTTAATCGTATCCATTTAATCGTATCCATATAATCGTATCCATTTAATCGTATCCATATAATCGTATCCATATAATCGTATCCATATAATCGTATCCATATAATCGTATCCATATAATCGTATCCATATAATCGTATCCATATAATCGTATCCATATAATCGTATCCATTTAATCGTATCCATATAATCGTATCCATATAATCGTATCCATATAATCGTATCCATATAATCGTATCCATATAATCGTATCCATTAAATCGTATCCATATAATCGTATCCATATAATCGTATCCATTTAATCGTATCCATATAATCGTATCCATTTAATCGTATCCATATAATCGTATCCATATAATCGTATCCATATAATCGTATCCATATAATCGTATCCATATAATCGTATCCATATAATCGTATCCATTTAATCGTATCCATTTAATCGTATCCATATAATCGTATCCATATAATCGTATCCATATAATCGTATCCATAATCGTATCCATATAATCGTATCAATATAATCGTATCCATATAATCGTATCCATATAATCGTATCCATTTAATCGTATCAATATAATCGTATCCATTTAATCGTATCCATATAATCGTATCCATATAATCGTATCCATTTAATCGTATCCATATAATCGTATCCATATAATCGTATCCATATAATCGTATCCATATAATCGTATCCATATAATCGTATCCATTTAATCGTATCCATATAATCGTATCCATATAATCGTATCCATTTAATCGTATCCATATAATCGTATCCATATAATCGTATCCATTAATCGTATCCATATAATCGTATCCATATAATCGTATCCATATAATCGTATCCCATATAATCGTATCCATTGATCGTATCCATATAATCGTAACCATATAATCGTATCCATATAATCGTATCCATATAATCGTATCCATATAATCGTATCCATATAATCGTATCCATATAATCGTATCCATATAATCGTATCCATATAATCGTATCCATATAATCGTATCAATATAATCGTATCCATTTAATCGTATCCCATATAATCGTATCCATATAATCGTATCCTATAATCGTATCCATATAATCGTATCCATATAATCGTATCCATTTAATCGTATCCATATAATCGTATCCATATAATCGTAATAATCGTATCCATATAATCGTATCCATTTAATCGTATCCATCCTATAATCGTATCCATATAATCGTATCCATATAATCGTATCCATATAATCGTATCCATTTAATCGTATCCATATAATCGTATCCATTTAATCGTATCCATATAATCGTATCCATATAATCGTATCCATTTAATCGTATCCATATAATCGTATCCATTTAATCGTATCCATATAATCGTATCCATATAATCGTATCCATTTAATCGTATCCATATAATCGTATCCATATAATCGTATCCATATAATCGTATCCATATAATCGTATCCATATAATCGTATCCATATAATCGTATCCATATAATCGTATCCATATAATCGTATCCATTTAATCGTATCCATATAATCGTATCCATTTAATCGTATCCATATAATCGTATCCATATAATCGTATCCATTTAATCGTATCCATATAATCGTATCCATATAATCGTATCCATATAATCGTATCCATTTAACCGTATCCATATAATCGTATCCATATAATCGTATCCATATAATGGTATCCATATAATCGAATCCATATAATCGAATCCATATAATCGTATCCATATAATCGTATCCATAATCGTATCCTTTAATCGTATCCATCTATCCATATAGCCGTATCCATATAATCGTATCCATTTAACCGTATCCATATAATCAGCCGCCTATAATCTTTTACGTTAAATAGCCATTTATATATCTAGTCAATGAGGCTCAGTAAACAAATTTATCACCCGTACTTAACTACCCTGCTTCCTGAACATGTGGTTGAGGTCCCTACATGTACATATGTATGTATGTATGCACTGTATGTATGTACTGTATGTATGTATGTATGTGTATACTCTGGCACATACCCCATTTTATATATTTATTCATAAATGTATTTGATTTGATTTTTTATATTGGGGGTGGCCGACTCGGGACAGAGCCCGAACAGGGACATCACAACACAACAGAAAACAATATATATAAACATAAACAAAACACAGAACACCAAAACAAACGGCAAAATATAAAGACAAAAGAACTTCGCAAAATAAAATATTGATATATAAAAAACACAAGAGTACCACATAGAATGTACTGTACACTCGACCAAAAAACAATCTTTACACTGGTGAGGTGTAGCTAATCTAGGTGTGAACGGAATGAATCGGGTGAAACATACGTCTGTGAGCTATTATCATATTTCGACCCACTTCCAGAATCTTTAGAGCATTAGTGTAAAGATTGTTTTTTGGGTCGAGTGTACAGGTGGCCGCACATATTCTTCTCCGGTGGGGTCGTGATTTGGCAGCGCTTCACCCCCCTCCCTCACTCCCCCTCCTACAAATATGAGGTGGAGTGAGGGAGGGGGGTTGGGGAAGTGGGTGGAGGGCTGCCAATGCACGACCTCAACGGACTAGAATATGTGCGGCCAACTGTACATCAATATATAGGTAAGTGATTTGGGTTCCCAAGTTAGATAGAATATTAATGGAATTGTTTGGTACGCATCGAGTAAGCATTTCCAGCGCTGTCAGGAATCTAGGTATTAAACACTTTAGCCGGAGGGGTAAGGGTTTAATCCTAGCTGGCTTACAAAGAGAGTGAGAGAGACCATGAACGAGAGAGAGCGCGCATGAGAGAGAGAGAGAGAGAGAGAGAGAGAGAGAGAGAGAGAGAGAGAGACAAACAAATAAATAGAGAGAGACGGAAAGAGTTGCACAGATACTCAGACTACACATACCTTACGATCCCTACTAGGTGGTCCGACCTTAATAGACAAGGACAGTTTATGTAGAAGAATAGGACAGCAAAGTAGAAGGCTTTCTCCCCACCCTCGGGCTTAAAAGCCGTACCGGAAAATGGGTCAGGAAATGCCCACAAGAACAGTTTTAATAGAGTATAGAAATACATTAGTCTGAAAGGGAGATTACACTTACATACCTGGTACCTACTGATTCATTCATATTAATCCAATCTCCATCAAGTGATTGTCCAGTCTCTTTTTAAACGTATCAATTGAATTACTATCGACCACCTCCCTTGGTAACCTATTCCACTCTTTGACCACACTGTATGTATATTATTTTGTTCTAACATCTATGCATGCCTTCTTTATATTGCTTTCATACCATTATCTCGGGTTGCAGCATGGTTATTAATCGTGAACAGTGCATTGATATCTACTCTGTCAAATGTTTTAAGTATCTTGAAACACTCGATGAGTTGGCCTCGTAACCTCATTTAGCGAGAACACATTTATTTTATTTAAGCTTTTATAATATGGCTTGTTTCTCAGAGAAGGGATAAGCTTAGTTGCTCTTATACGCTGCACGGATTCCAGTTTCTCAATGTCTTTCTTGAGATACGGGGATCAGAACGCCACATTCAAGATGGGTCTAACAATGTATTTTTTTTTAATAACGACACCACAATGTACTCGTTTTAGAGAGAGAGAGAGAGAGAGAGAGAGAGAGAGAGAGAGAGAGAGAGAGAGATAGCAGACTCGCAGACAGCTCAGAATGACATCCCACCGCCTTTTTAAGAGAGGCAGCAACTTTTGTATTTTGAAATAGGTATGCAAGCGGCTATGATGTGTCTGTTAAAGCTATGTAGTGTCTGTTAAAGCTATGGTGGTGTCTGTTAAAGCAATGGTGGTGTCTGTTAAAGCTATGGTAGTGTCTTTTAAAGCTATGGTGGTGTCTGTTAAAGCTATGGTAGTGTCTGTTAAAGCTATGGTAGTGTCTTTTAAAGCTATGGTGGTGTCTGTTAAAGCTATGGTAGTGTCTGTTAAAGCTATGGTGGTGTCTGTTAAAGCTATGTGTCTGTTAAAGCTATGGTGGTGTCTGTTAAATATGTATGCAAGCGGCTATGATGTGTCTGTTAAAACTATGGTAGTGTCTTTTAAAGCTATGGTGGTGTCTGTTAAAGCTATGGTAGTGTATTTTAAAGCTATGGTGGTGTCTGTTAAATAGGTGTGCAAGTGGCTATGATGTGTCTGTTAAAGCTATGGTAGTGTCTTTTAAAGCTATGGTGGTGTCTGTTAAAGCTATGGTGGTGTCTGTTAAAGCTATGGTTGTGTCTTTTAAAGCTATGGTGGTGTCTGTTAAAGCTATGGTTGTGTCTGTTAAAACTATAGGTATGCAAGCGGCTATGATGTGTCTGTTAAAGCTATGGTAGTGTCTTTTAAAGCTATGGTGGTGCCTGTTTAATAGGTATGCAAGCGGCTATGATGTGTCTGTTAAAGCTATGGTAGTGTCTTTTAAAGCTATGGTGGTGCCTGTTTAATAGGTATGCAAGCGGCTATGATGTGTCTGTTAAAGCTATGGTAGTGTCTTTTAAAGCTATGGTGGTGTCTGTTAAAGCTATGGTAGTGTCTTTTAAAGCTATGGTGGTGTCTGTTAAAGCTATGGTGGTGTCTGTTAAAGCTATGTTGTGTCTGTTAAAGCTATAGGTATGCAAGCGGCTATGATGTGTCTGTTAAAGCTATGGTAGTGTCTTTTAAAGCTATGGTGGTGTCTGTTAAAGGTATGGTAGTGTCTGTTAAAGCTATGGTAGTGTCTGTTAAAGCTATGGTAGTGTCTTTTAAAGCTATGGTGGTGTCTGTTAAAGCTATGATGGTGTCTATTAAAGCTATGATGGTGTCTATTAAGGGGGAGGTAGTTGCTTTTTCTGAACCACCTTCTCCCTCATGTTCAGCCTCATTAATTTGAGATTTTAAGACGTTCACTCCATTAGTTAGGCGATTTTAAGACCTTTTGTGCCATTTAGATGTCGATATTTTTCCTGGCTAGCGATAGCGAGCCTATGAATTTAGGAGGAATCAGCCGGGACATTATTCTACCGAAAAATGTATACATTTATCTTGAAATAGTCTAGGGGTTGTTCTTTACAGCTTGATGAAGGTCTAGGGAGGAAACTAAAAAATTGTAAAAAGATAAATTAATAAACAAATAAATACGCCCCTCTTCCCTTAAGGGGGGTGACCTGTTTTGGTTCTGTCCTTTTCTATCGTTCTCTGGCTTGTATCCATTTGGCCCCATTCAGCCTTCTGTTTTAAAACGTTTATCCCCATCCAGGTGTCAATTTTTTACTGGTGAGCGGTAGCGAGCCAGCATATTTTTTATTTTTGTTTGACAGCAGGATAAATTTGTAAATTTTTCGATAGAAAAATGTCTCCGGCTAAGCCGGATTTCTTCATATAATGCTGGCTCGCTATCGCTCGCCAGGAAGAAATCGACACCTAGATGGGGATAAACGTCTTAAAATAGTTGGCTGAATGGGGTCGAATGGATACAAGCCAGAGAAAGAGAAAAAGGACAGAAATAACAAAAAGCAGGTCACCCCCCTTAAACCAACCGAAGCTAACTTCATGATTGTAACTCTACCTAACATACCCATTACGTAACTAATTCAAACGTAATTCAACTGTTCAAGACGTTCGCCCCATTAGTTTGGTGATTTTAAGAACTTTCGCCCCATTTATGTCAATTGTAAGAGCTGTGGTGCCGTCTAGGTGTCGATGGTAAGCTATGTAAGGTTACAGTGAGGTAGCTGTGCATTAATTATAACGAAACGACTTGCACCTGAAGTGACTGTAAAGGCGTCTAGGAGAAACTTGGAAGATCATATATAGTATTGTAAGGTAGGTGTTTTTCTGGACCCCTTTCTTCCTCATGTTTAGCCCCATTGCTTTAGAGATTTTAAGGCGTTAGCCCCATTAGGTTGGCGATTTTAGAAACTTTCGCTCCATTTCTGTCAATTTTATGAACTTTCGTGCCATTTAGGTATCGATTTTTTCATGGCGAGCGATAGCGAGCCTGTAATTTAGGAGGAACGGGACATTTCTCTACCGAAAAATTCACAAATTTAGCTTGCAAGGCGGTCTAGGAGTTTTTTTTTTATAAGCTTGATGGAGGTATAGGGATGAAACTAGAAAAATACTTAATAAATGAAAACATCGGGTTTAAAAGTGAGTCAAGGTTATAGTAGGCTAAGTGTGCAATAATTGGGACGAAACGACCTGCACCTGAAGAGACCGTGAGAGGGTCGAGGAGAAATTGTATTAGTCCCACTTGGAAGGAAGGGGGGGGGGGGGGGGGGCACCCTTCCTTGAATATTAATAATGTACTAGGGGACGGGGGGGGGGGGGGGGTCATATCATAGTTGAGAATATTCATTATTTACCTAGAGAGAGAGAGAGAGAGAGAGAGAGAGAGAGAGAGAGGTAGAGGTAGGTGGAGTAATCATGTATTCAGCATATCATTATACAGTATTACTAGTTATTGCCCCTGCAGTATATGTGTGTGTGTGTGTGAGAGAGAGAGAGAGAGAGAGAGAGAGAGAGAGAGAGAGAGAGAGAGAGAGGTAGAGAGGTAGAGGTAGGTGGAGTAATCATGTATTCAGCATATCATTATACAGTATTACTAGTTATTGCCCCTGCAGTATATGTGTGTGTGTGTGAGAGAGAGAGAGAGAGAGAGAGAGAGAGAGAGAGAGAGAGAGAGAGAGAGAGAGAGAGTGAGTGTGAGAGTGAGAGAGTAAGTGAGAGTTAGAGATAATAATTGAAGGAGAGTTAGGGAGAATAATTTAGAAATGGGTCAGGTTTAAGGTGTTTGTAACTCACTCACGCTCACTATCTCTCTCTCTCTCTCTCTCTCTCTCTCTCTCTCAAATTTCAAAGCCCAAAGACCCCATTTCTTGATTGAGCAATATATGTGTGTATGACTGCCGAATGGTACTGTAAAGAAAACGTAATTAAGGGGGGATGGTACACTTTTTGGGCGATTATTGCACGTATTCGTTATTGTTCTTGTTTCATGACTAGACCTCCATCAAATTAAGAAAAACAACAAAAAATATCCATTAGATCCCCCCTCTATTTTTCTAGTTTCCTCCCTAGACCTCCATCAAATTAAAAAAAAAAAAAAAAATCCATTAGATCCCCCTTCTAGATTAATTTGTAAATTTTTCGGTAGAAAATGTCCCGGCCGAGGGCCGGTTCTTCCAACATTACAGGCTCACTATCGTTCGCCAGGGAAAAAATCGACACCTAAATAGCACGAACGGCCTAAATATTGACGAAGAAATGCGGCGAAAGGTCTTAAAATCGACTAACTAATGGGGCAACCATCTTAACATCTGAAAACTAATGGGGCTAAACATGAGGGAGAAAGTGGTCCAGAAAACCGGCCCATGTCCCCTTAAACTTGCGTCGCCTAGTAAGAAAGATTGTTGCAAGGAAACCAATTAATGCCACCAAAGAATTGCAAGAGCTCTGGAATAAATGTGGTCTTGGTGATAATGCCCCTTAATCATTTAACCCTTTGAAGATTGTGACGCATTTTGACCGTCTATTCTGGCCATCATAGACAAATCCTCCCCTTAACCCCTTCCGTACCGGTGATGTACTTTTCGTTATATTCTGGCGAGTATTAGACGATTTTGTACAACTTAGGAAGGCCGTCTACTCATTACAAGGCGACAGACTATCTCAATTAATCCTTTTAGCTACCATATATCCTTCCTAAGCTTCATAAAATCGTCTAAATATAGGTGAAATATAGGTGAAATATAGGTGAAATATAGGTGAAATACAGGTGAAATATAGGTGAAATACAGGTGAAATATAGGTGAAATATAGGTGAAATATAGGTGAAATATAGGTGAAATACAGGTGAAATATAGGTGAAATATAGGTGAAATATAGGTGAAATACAGGTGAAATATAGGTGAAATATAGGTGAAATATAGGTGAAATACAGGTGAAATATAGGTGAAATACAGGTGAAATATAGGTGAAATATAGGTGAAATATAGGTGAAATATAGGTGAAATACAGGTGAAATATAGGTGAAATATAGGTGAAATACAGGTGAAATATAGGTGAAATATAGGTGAAATATAGGTGAAATATAGGTGAAATACAGGTGAAATATAGGTGAAATACAGGTGAAATATAGGTGAAATATAGGTGAAATACAGGTGAAATATAGGTGAAATATAGGTGAAATATAGGTGAAATATAGGTGAAATACAGGTGAAATATAGGTGAAATACAGGTGAAATATAGGTGAAATATAGGTGAAATATAGGTGAAATACAGGTGAAATACAGGTGAAATACAGGTGAAATATAGGTGAAATATAGGTGAAATATAGGTGAAATATAGGTGAAATATAGGTGAAATACAGGTGAAATACAGGTGAAATATAGGTGAAATATAGGTGAAATATAGGTGAAATATAGGTGAAATACAGGTGAAATACAGGTGAAATACAGGTGAAATATAGGTGAAATATAGGTGAAATCGAACATAGAAGACGTCGCCGGTACAGAAGGGGTTATAAGAAATCTGGCTAATCATCTCAGAATATATTATACGCATTGAATTGTCTGTCGCCCAAAAGATTGCCTCTCAATTACTGTATTATGTTTTGTACACCAACCAACTTCACATCTAAACTCAATTAATGAAATCAACATGTGACACTCCGAGGACTCGAACCCAGGACACTCACATCGAAATTCCGCGCACTATGCATTACGCTATGAAGACCGTTATAAAACACGCTTCGTTTATTCAGCAGGCAGCATTATCGCAATTTAAGTGGTTCCTCAGATTATTTCCTGGCGAGCGATAGCGAGCCTGCAATTTTAAGAGGACCTTCGGCCGGGAAATTTTTCTACCGAAAAATGTACAAATTTATCTTGAAGGGGGGTCTAGGGGGTGTTTTTCTAAGCTTGATGGAGGTCTAGCGAGGAAATTAAAAACAAATAATGAATAAATGAATTATTAGACCAAAGAAACGGCTAGTCTCCCCTTAAGAAGCAGCATATTACCGCAATTCAAGGGGTCCCTCCGTGAAAATGTATGCAAAAAGTGTTAAGGGGAGGTTTTTAGTTAGTTCCCTAGACCTCCATCAAACTTAAAATTGCATCCCCTTGACCCCCTTTCAAGATAAATTTGTACATTTTTCGGTAGAAAAATTTCCCGGCCGAAGGCCGGTTCCTTTTAAATTACAGGCTCGCTATCGCTCGCCAGGAAAAAATCGACACCTAAATGGCACGAAAGGTCTTAACATTGACAACGAAATGGGGCGAAAGGTGTTAAAATCGCCAAACTAATGGGCCGAACGTCTTATAATCTCTAAAAAAAAAAAGAAAAAACTCGCCTAATAGTAGCCATAATAAAGTTATAAAGACATCGCCGGTACAGAAGGGGTTAAGTTGGTACATGTTTCTGAGCCTGCGTATTAAGGGGGGAGGGTTGGGTTTTCTGGTCCCCTTCTCCCTCATGATTAGCCCCATTAGTTTGGGTATTTTAAGACTTTTTGCCACATTTCTTTGTCAATATTAAGGGGGAGATTTCCACTTGAGGGATTTTTTTTCTGGACGCCTTTCTCCCTCATGTTTAGCCCCATTGCTTTTCTAATTGTTCGCCCCATTATTTTGACGATTTAAAAAACTTTCGGCCCATTTCTGTCAATTTTCAGACCTTTCGTGCCATTTAGGTGTCGATATTTTCCTGGCGAGCGATAGCGAGCCTATAATTTAAGGGGAACCGGCCTTCGGCCGGGACATTTTTCTACCGAAAAATGTACACATTTGTCTTGAAAGGGGGTCAAGGGGGAGTAATTTTAAGCTTGATGGAAGTCTAGGGAATCAACTAAAAACCTCCCCTTAAAAGCTCCCATTAAGACCTTTTCTGCAGTTTCGGTGTTGATTTTTGTCCTGGTGAGCGATAGCGGCCGGATTGTTCGATTGAAAAATGCACAAATGTGTGTTGAAGAGGGATCTTGGGTGTCCCTTTTAAAGCTTGATGAAGGTCTAGGGTGGAAACTGAAATAATAAACAATAAATGAATAAACACATAAATACGTTCATCGCCCCTTAATTTAACCCTATTAGGTGCAGGGCGGGCCAATTTGGAGCCTCCCAGTTTTACTCCATTAGCTTGGAAATTTTAAGACGTTTCATCGCATTAGTTTGGCGATTATATGATGCTTCAACCCAATAAGGTGTCGATTTTTCCTGGGCGAGCGAAAGCGAGCCCGCAATTTGGGAGAGGCCGGGATATTTTTCTACCGAAAAATGTACACATTTAGCTTGAAGGGGGTCTGGGGGACGTTTTTTTTAGTTTGAAGGGGGTTTGGAGAGGCGTTTTTCCAAGTCTAGCAGGTAAACTAAAGACACATTGTTCGAAAATGGCTAAAACAAATAAAAAACGAATAATTCAACAAAATACCATACTAACCCCCAAGACGTTGCACCAAATAGTGTTAAGAGCTTCCTAATATTGATTTAGTTGATGCTGGAACTTCCTATTTAGCTATCTTACAGGCTTTGTCATACCAGCTATCTTACAGGCTTTGTCATACCAGCTATCTTACAGGCTTTGTCATACCAGCTATCTTACAGGCTTTGTCATACCAGCTATCTTACAGGCTTTGTCATACCAGCTATCTTACAGGCTTTGTCATACGCTATCTTACAGGCTTTGTCATACCAGCTATCTTACAGGCTTTGTCATACCAGCTATCTTACAGGCTTTGTCATACCAGCTATCTTACAGGCTTTGTCATACCAGCTATCTTACAGGCTTTGTCATACCAGCTATCTTACAGGCTTTGTCATACCATTAAGGGGAGGTTTTCAGTGTGTTTCCTAGTCTTCCATCAAGCTTGAAATTACACCCCCTTGACCTCCTTTCAAGATAAATTTGTACATTTTTCGGTAGAAAAATGTCCCGGCCGAAGGCCGGTTCCTCCTAAATTACAGGCTCGCTATCGCTCGCCAGGAAAAAATCGACACCTAAATGGCACGAAAGGTCTTAACAGAAATGGGTTGAAAGTTCTTAAAATCGTCAAAATAATGGGGCAAACGTCTTAAAATCTCAAAAGCAATGGGGCTAAACATGAGAGAGAAAGGGGTCATGACAAAAATCTCTCAAGTGGATATCTCCCCTTAATAGTATAGCTAGGACATATTACACAAATATATTTCGTCAACTATATGGAGAAACTCTATATCTAGAACATTAACACGCATTCTGAAGAGGGTTAATTTACGTCTTAGAGTGTACATTCAAGAGCATAAATGGCGACGCACCCATTTGAAGCAGTATCGAACGTAAACGAGAGAGTACAATGCTTCATTATAGCCCAGAGGTTTCAGAACTAGGCTTCAAAGGTTCAGAGATTCGAAATTATGTAACCTTATATTGGTTCACGACTGTGTATTCAATTGAGAGAGAGAGAGAGAGAGAGAGAGAGAGAGAGAGAATGCAAGAAAGAAGGAAAAACGAAGTTAATTTTGTTTACGAGAGAGAGAGAGAGAGAGAGAGAGAGAGAGAGAGAGAGAACGCAAGAACAAATTAACAAAATAATAAATGCAAGAGACGACGGAATAATAATAATAAACCAATATGAGTTATAACTGCAGACGAAGAGGGCACCGCAAAAAAGGTGTCTAAAATAAGAGGGAATTATGTAAATCCTGAGAAATGCTGGAAGGATAACGAGGCGAGGAGAGAGAGAGTGAGTGTGTGTGTGTGTGAGTGAATGAGAGAGAGAGAGAGAGAATGTGAGTGTGACAGTGAGAGAGAGTAAATGAGATCAAGTGTGTGTGAGAGAGAGAGAGAGAGAGAATGCAAGGAGTTACAAGGAATAGTTGGTATCTCAGAGACCTTGCGGTCCATTCCGAGGAGATACTTGAAGTGGAAGGAGGGAGAGAGAGAGAGAGTGGGAGAGGGAGAAAAATAGTTCGATTTTGCGTTGACTAAAATACACAATTTTCGCGCGCCTTGATAATATCTTTTCTTTTGTTTTTTGTTTTTGTTTTCTCGTTGGAGTCTTTTATTCACCATGGTATTTTTGTCTTTTTAGAAACACAATAAGACCACAATTAAATAATGTTATAATATATTTTGAAAAAGTTTTATAAATGTTTAATTATTTTACTTAGCAACCATTTACGTGAAACTGAACTGAAGCTAAATACATTACAACTTAAACAAAACAAATATATATAAGTGCATACAAATTAACCCCTTTATTCACACAATATTTTGGCTCGAACGTCCCTTGATTTTGGCCCTGTCACTCTTTTCAAATCTGGGGGAGGCACTTGCTACAGGTAGTTCTGCCCTTTGTCTCTCATTCATATTTATAAAAATACAGGGTTATACAAGAGAAACCTGTAGTAATGAAAGGGTCAAGATATAGCTAATTGGACCTTTTAATTAAGACCAATATCTATCTATCTATATACTCAGGCCCAATCCCCATTTTTTTTTTTTTTTTTTTTGTTGTTGAGTGGCCGACTTCAGACAGAGCCAGAATAAGGACAACAGAAAACAATGAACACACAAACACAAAATACAAATTTACACACATCTAGGTCATCCAGGAGAAGACCCAGAGACCAGGGTCACCAAGGTCCCTCCTGCACTCCCCCGGCCCCCGACCACCCGGAGAGGTTCCGATCTCGGCAGGCAGACATGCATTATGACATAATTCGTAAAATGATAACAATCGTCCGGAGGTGGAAATGAAATCTAATTATCTGATTAGTGGCTTCAAAGGGATGTATGTGCGCAATTATGTGTCTGATTCGCAAGGGACTGAAGCTCTCGAAAAGGGGCTCCAGTTCTGACGCTATTTTTGACTTACAGTGTGCTGGCTTAATAATCCAAAAGGGTTGATAGCCTTTGAAATCTTATTGTATTTAATCCAAAAATCAATGTATAGAATACTCAGCTTCAGCGAAATTCCTGTTTGTTTATTCCTTTGATTTTATACATAACGGTTGCTTCGCGCTCGCAAGCTTTTTTGTGATTGTGGTTTGTTTATTTTGAACAGAGCGAAAATACCCGTGACCAAAATGACTCACGGTGGCCGAAATGAATCGTGGCCGAAATAACTCTTGACCGAAATGACTCGTGGCCGAAATGACTCGTGGCCGAAATGACTCGTGGCCGAAATGACTCGTGGTGGCCGAAATGACTCGTGGTGGCCGAAATTACTCGTGGTGGCCGAAATTGCTTGTGACCGAAATGACTCGTGGCCGAAATGACTCTTGGCCAAAATTGCTCGTGGCCGAAATTACTCGTGGCCGAAATTACTCATGGCCGAAATTACCTGTGACCGAAATGACTCGTGGCCGCAATGACTCTTGGCCGACATGAGTAATCCTGGGTCTGCTGTAGTCTGGGTGAAAATACCTACGTTGTCCTGAAATTCTGGGGCATAATATCTCTGTGTAAATGTTGGTGCATGATTCATGAATTTCTGCATGTGTTATGACGTGTGTGTGGGGGGGGGGGGATGTGTGTGTGTGTGTGTGTGTGGATGCTTATGTGTGGATGTTTCATGTGCGTGTGGATGTTTTTGTGTGGGGATCCTTATGTGTGTGTGTGTGTCCGAGAGAGAGAGAGAGAGAGAGAGAGAGAGAGAGAGAGAGAGAGAGAGAGAGAGAGAGAGAGAGAGAGAGAGAGAGAGAGTGTTCTATATACTGGATGTGTGTTAGTCCGAACTAACTAGGCCTACCATGTTCAGACGCGGGTGGACATACGTTTTATAGTGTCCATGTTTATTTGTTTTGGAGAGTGTCTGTTTGTTTTGGAGGGAGTGTATGTATATTTGTTTTGGAGAGTGTTTAAGCTTATTTGTTTTGGAGAGTGTTTATGTTTATTTGTTTTGGAGAGTGTTTATGTTTATTTGTTTTGGAGAGTGTTTATGTTTATTTGTTTTGGAGAGTGTCTGTTTGTTTTGGAGGGAGTGTATGCTTATTTGTTTTGGAGAGTGTTTTTTTATTTGTTTTGGAGTGTTCATGTATATTTGTTTTGGAGAGTGTGTTTCTTTGTTTTGGAGTGTTCATGTATATTTGTTTTGGAGTGTTCATGTATATTTGTTTTGGAGTGTGTTTTTATTTGTTTTGGAGTGTTCATGTATATTTGTTTTGGAGTGTTCATGTATATTTGTTTTGGAGTGTTCATGTATATTTGTTTTGGAGTGTTCATGTATATTTGTTTTGGAGTGTTCATGTATATTTATTTTGGAGAGTGTTCATGTATATTTGTTTTGGAGTGTGTGTTTTTATTTGTTTTGGAGTGTTCATGAATATTTGTTTTGGAGTGTTCATGTATATTTATTTTGGAGAGTGTTCATGTATATTTGTTTTGGAGTGTGTTTTTATTTGTTTTGGAGTGTTCATGTATATATGTGTTAAATAATAAACCTGTGTGTGTGTGTGTGTGTTGCTGTTTGTCTGTTAAAGGATTCATGTCAGATACTTTGCATATGTGACCCCTTGGTGTTGCATATGTGACCCCTTGGTGTTGCATATGTGACCCCTTGGTGTTGCATATGTGACCCCTTGGTGTTTGTATATGTGACCCCTTGGTGTTGCATATGTGACCCCTTGGTGTTGCATATGTGACCCCTTGGTGTTGCATATGTGACCCCTTGGTGTTGCATATGTGACCCCTTGGTGTTGTATATGTGACCCCATGGTGTTCCATATGTGACCCCTTGGTGTTTGTATACGCTTTATGTTCAACTCAGAGTAAATGTGTGTGTTTCTGTGAGTGTGAGATAGATAATAGAGATAGATAGATAGATCAATAGATAGATAGATATAAATTATATATATATATATATATATATATATATATATATATATATATATAAATTATATATATATATATATATATATATATATATATATATATATATATATATATATATATATATATATAAATAGAGAGAGAGAGAGAGAGAGAGAGAGAGTTAGAGATAGTTAGTTAGTAAAAAGGAGTACAAAGGGTGAGAGAGTGTGTGTGTGCGTGTGTTCAACTCAAAGTAAATGTGTGTTTGTGTGTATGAGATAGATAGACAGATAGATAGATAGAGGCCGACTCGAGACAGAGCCCGAATTGGGAAAAAATATGAACACGCATACAAAAAAACACAAATTCATAAATAGATAAACCAACAAATATACCATACCTCCCTTTAATAGGAAATACAAATTCACTGTGATAAAGATTCAACCAAGCTACAAGAGTTGTATTCACTTGTACAGTAGGATTCAGTGCTTTGGCTACATTATATTCCATTTACTATGACGAAGTATTTTGTTTTTATCCCCCTAGCAGCCGATTTTGTGACAAGAAATTACTATATAAATGTTTCATACTTTTCATATTTATCTTCTGCTGGGCGACCTACTGTATATTTGTGTGAATTATATCCTTTGTATTTAATCTTGTTGTTTCTGTTCGGGCTGTCTCGAGTCGGCCACCCCCAGCTATGGGGTGTGTGTGCCTGAGTATATACATACATAATATATTTACCTTAGAAATCACCCCCAAGAAAGAAAAACAAAAATAATAAAATAGAGGAAAATAAAAATAAAAAATAGGAAAAGTGGGGATTGGGCCTGAGCATATAGATAGATAGATAGATAGATAGATAGATAGAAATCAAAATATGGACATGACAATTTCTAGTCCAGTTTGATCGAACGAATTGGAGGGAATTAAAAGATGAAGCCTTTAATTTTGATAGCACTCAGTACATTTGATAGCACTCAGTTGCTTCCAATCATCCACGAACTATTGAACTTTATATTCGCTTGCAAAAGTATCAGATGAATGTGTTTACCTATAGAAATTCCACGCTTCCTTATCAAGTTGTTCGTGAAACTTTTGAATCTGGGTGTACGCAGTATAATGTACATAAGGTGTAATCTGGGTGTACGCAGTATAATGTACATAAGGTGTAATCTGGGTGTACGCAGTATAATGTACATAAGGTGTAATCTGGGGTGTACGCAGTAGAGTACTAATGTACAAGAAGAGTGGTAAATCTGGGGGTGTACGCAGATAAATGTACATAAGGTGTAATCTGGTGGTGACGCTAAGGTCCATAGGCGTTTAATCTGTGTTAGGTGTAATCATTTAGGTGTAATCGGCTGGTGGTTTTTGTACGCAGTATAATGTACATAAGGTGTAATCTGGGTGTACGCAGTATAATGTACATAAGGTGTAATGTACGCAGTATAATGTACATAGGTGTAATCTGTGTTACGCAGTATAATGTACATAAGGTGTAATCTGTGTGTACGCAGTATAATGTACATAAGGTGTAATCTGTGTGTACGCAGTATAATGTACATAAGGTGTAATCTGGGTGTACGCAGTATAATGTACATAAGGTGTAATCTGTGTGTACGCAGTATAATGTACATAAGGTGTAATCTGTGTGTACGCAGTATAATGTACATAAGGTGTAATCTGGCTGTACGCAGTATAATGTACATAAGGTGTAATCTGTGTGTACGCAGTATAATGTACATCAGGTGTAATCTGGCTGTACGCAGTATAATGTACATAAGGTGTAATCTGGGTGTACGCAGTATAATGTACATAAGGTGTAATCTGTGTGTACGCAGTATAATGTACATAAGGTGTAATCTGGCTGTACGCAGTATAATGTACATAAGGTGTATCTGTGTACGCAGTATAATGTACATAAGGTGTAATCTGGGTGTACGCAGTATAATGTACATAAGGTGTAATCTGTGTACGCAGTATAATGTACATAAGGTGTAATCTGTGTGTACGCAGTATAATGTACATAAGGTGTAATCTGGCTGTACGCAGTATAATGTACATAAGGTGTAATCTGGGTGTACGCAGTATAATGTACATAAGGTGTAATCTGGGTGTACGCAGTATAATGTACATAAGGTGTATCTGGTGTACGCAGTATAATGTACATAAGGTGTAATCTGTGTGTACGCAGTATAATGTACATAAGGTGTAATCTGGCTGTACGCAGTATAATGTACATAAGGTGTAATCTGGGTGTACGCAGTATAATGTACATAAGGTGTAATCTGGGTGTACGCAGTATAATGTACATAAGGTGTAATCTGGGTGTACGCAGTATAATGTACATAAGGTGTAATCTGTGTGTACGCAGTATAATGTACATAAGGTGTAATCTGGTGTACGCAGTATGTATAATGTACATAAGGTGTAATCTGGGTGTACGCAGTATAATATGTACATAAGGTGTAATCTGGGTGTACGCAGTATAATGTACATAAGGTGTAATCTGTGTGTACGCAGTATAATGTACATAAGGTTGTAATCTGGGTGTGTACGCAGTATAATGTACATAAGGTGTAATCTGGGTGTACGCAGTATAATGTACATAAGGTGTAATCTGTGTGTACGCAGTATAATGTACATAAGGTGTAATCTGGCTGTACGCAGTATAATGTACATAAGGTGTAATCTGTGTGTACGCAGTATAATGTACATAAGGTGTAATCTGGCTGTACGCAGTATAATGTACATAAGGTGTAATCTGTGTGTACGCAGTATAATGTACATAAGGTGTAATCTGTGTGTACGCAGTATAATGTACATAAGGTGTAATCTGGCTGTACGCAGTATAATGTACATAAGGTGTAATCTGGGTGTACGCAGTATAATATGTACATAAGGTGTAATCTGGGTGTACGCAGTATCTCGTCTCGATAGCATAAATAACACTAAAGTATTCCCCATATCATGTCCATAAGGTGTAATTTCAAGGTGTAATATCTGCCTCCACGCTGGTAATAACATCTCATCATCTTGTACCTACACACTGTAGAGGACACAGATACGGTGGGCTCTCACGCGAGGGTACAGTCGGCCATATAAGTTCTGACCTCTCCCAGGGTTGGATGTATGGAAGTCAAAATGGTATGAGTGAAATGCTAGTATTGGAATATAGTTAAGGGAGGATGGGTAATTTGTCGGTCGTATTATATTCACTTCTGTATTGGTTTGGTAGTTTCCTCCCTAGACCTCATTCAAACTTAAGGGGGGTGACCTGCTGGCTGTTATTTCTGTCCTTTTCTCTCTTTCTCTGGCTTGTATCCATTCGGCCCCATTCAGCCAACTATTTTAAGACGTTTATCCCCATCTAGGTGTCGATTTCTTCCTGGCGAGCGATAGCGAGCCAGCATTATATGAAGAAATCCGGCTTCGCCGGAGACATTTTTCTATCGAAAAATGTACAAATTTAGCCTGCTGTCAAACAAAAATAAAAAATATGCTGGCTCGCTACCGCTCACCAGTAAAAAATGACACCTGGATGGGGATAAACGTCTTAAAACAGTAGGCTGAATGGGGCCAAATGGATACAAGCCAGAGAAAGATAGAAAAGGACAGAACAAAAACAGGTCACCTCCCTTAAAATAACAACACCAGGATATAACCTTTAAAGATATATTTCGTATATTTTTTCGGAGACAAAACAAGCACCCCCCCCCAACCTCTGTTAAATACATGCATGCCCTGAGCGTTACCAGCCCGCCCTTGGCCCTTGAAGCTTATAAAGTGTAATGTCGGGAACAGTATCGTAAATTTCCTACGCTAGCGGTCGCCGAATAAAAGCTAGCCGGGGAGGAAGAGGGGGGGGGGGGGAGGTGAACGTGTTTATAATATCCTTGGTGCTAAATATCTCGCTTTCGGTCTCTCGTTCTCTCACTTTCGTTCTCGTTCTCTCTCTCTCTCTCTCTCTCTCTCTCTCTCTCTCTCTCTCTCTCTGTCTCTCTCTCTCCCTCTCCCTCTCTCTCCCTCCCCCTCCCTCCCTCTCTCTCTCTCTCTCTCTCTCTCTCTCTCTCTCTCTCTCTCTCTCTCTCTCTCTCTCTCATCAAATGTAAATAACAGTATTGAACTAAAAAATGGATCCATATTTATCTTGTCGTCCTTAGCGTATTACACTGCACGGTCTGGTACCAACTGAAACACGTCAGAAAGGCCACATCCTAAACGGCCACACCCCTAACTAGAAATCCCGAACGATTCTATCTACCAATTGGATAGAGTCAGACAGGAAATAGGTGTGGAAATTTACCGCCCATTGGCTCTAGCCCTTTTTTCAGTTACAGAGGTTAGAAATTCCTGGCCTACTCATAATGCATAGACTTTATTTGTTGGAAAAAAATTGCTATGAAGAGATGTTGATCAAAAATAGTAAAACATATATGGCCTATAATAAAAAATAAAAAAAAATAAAAAAAAAAAAAAAAATATATATATACCGGTATCTTTATATATATATACAGTATATGTATATATAGGCTATATATAAATATAGTGACTTCAGGGCAATGCAGAGTAGTGTGTGGGTGTGAGTGTGTGTTGTGTGGGTGTGTGTATGTGTGTGTGTGTGTGACAGAATCAAGAGGCAAGGAGTGACAGAAGAATCATTGGCCTGCATGACCTGAGAGAGAGAGTGAAGAGGGAGTGGGTGAGGGAGTAGGAGAGAGAGAGAGAGAGAGGAGAGAGGAGAGAGGAGAGAGGAGAGAGAGGAGAGAGGAGAGAGAGGAGAGAGAGGAGAGAGAGAGAGAGTAGAGAGAGCTAAAGGTAGGACCGAGGATTAAGAGGAGAGAGAGAGAGAGAGAGAGAGAGAGAGAGAGAGAGAGAGAGAGAGAGAGAGAGAGAGAGAGAGAAAGAGAGAGAGAGAACTAGAGCGAGAACTAGAGCGAGTAAGAGAGAGAGAGAGTATGAGTGTGCTAAAGTAGGACCAAGTATTAAAGGAGAGAGAGAGAGAGAGAGAGAGAGAGAGAGAGAGAGAGAGAGAGAGAGAAAGAGAGAGAGAGAACTAGAGCGAGAACTAGAGCGAGTAAGAGAGAGAGAGAGTATGAGTGTGCTAAAGTAGGACCAAGTATTAAAGGAGAGAGAGAGAGAGAGAGAGAGAGAGAGAGAACTAGAGCGAGAACTAGAGCGAGTAAGAGAGAGAGTATGAGTGTGCTAAAGTAGGACCAAGTATTAAAGGAGAGAGAGAGAGAGAGAGAGAGAGAGAGAGAGAGAGAGAGAGAGAGAGAGAGAGAGACAGAGAGCGAGGTGTGAGAGCAAGCAACCCTCCACCACCTCCTCCATTATTGCCAACTCAAGTTAGGATTATTGGCTTCCGTTCTAATCTCTCTCTCTCTCTCTCTGGTATCACTGCTTGGCTCTTACTTAAGGGGGGATGGTCGTATTTATTGGCTCATTTATGTATGTTTTTATTATTTCTTTAGTTTCCTCCCTAGACCTCCATCAAGCTTAAAAAACACCCTCCCAAGACCCTCTTTCAAGATGTATTTTTACATTTTTCTTAAATTACACGTTCGCTATTGCTCGCCAGGAACAAATCGACACATAAATGACACGAAAAGTCTTAATATTGACAAAGAAATGGGGCAAAAGGTCTTAACATCGCCAAACTAATGGGCCGAACGTCTTATAATCTGAAAACTAATGGGGCTAAACATGAGGAAGAAAGGGGACCAGCAAAACGGACCATTTCCCCTTAAACTATAATAATTACCATAATAACCCCCAAGACGTCGATCAGCGAGTGTGAGGGAGAGTTGGGTCGCGTTTGAGCACAACAGGAAGCTTGGTGTGTGAGTGTGTGTGATGGTTGAAATATATAGAGGTGTGGGGGTGGGGGGTGGGGTGAAAATTGGTGTATCTCTCTCGCTCGCTCTCGTTCTCTTGCTCTCGTTCGTTCTCTCTCGTTCTCTTGCTCTCGTTCGTTCTCTCTCTCTCTCTCGTATGGAGAATCAGGCAGCAGAATTCGTTAATGCTTGTTCTCTCTCCCTACCTCATGCATTCCAAACTGGCCCACACACACATACATACATACATACATACATACATAGCCTACATACAGGTACACACATACATGCATGCAGGCATATAGACACAGAGCCGCCAGCAGAGGTACGGTAGCTGGTTCAGAGGTACGGTAGCTGGTTCAGAGGTACGTTAGCTGGTTCAGAGGTACGGTAGCTGGTTCAGAGGTATGGTAGCTGGTTCAGAGGTACGGTAGCTGGTTCAGACGTACGGTAGCTGGTTCAGAGGTACGGTAGCTGGTTCAGAGGTACGGTAGCTGGTTCAGAGGTACGGTAGCTGGTTCAGAGGTACGGTAGCTGGTTCAGACGTACAGTAGCTGGTTCAGACGTACGGTAGCTGGTTCAGAGGTACGGTAGCTGGTTCAGAGGTACGGTAGCTGGTTCAGAGGTACGGTAGCTGGTTCAGAGGTACGGTAGCTGGTTCAGACGTACGGTAGCTGGTTCAGAGGTACGGTAGCTGGTTCAGAGGTACGGTAGCTGGTTCAGAGGTACGGTAGCTGGTTCAGAGGTACGGTAGCTGGTTCAGAGGTACGGTAACTGGTTCAGAGGTACGGTAGCTGGTTCAGAGGTACGGTAGCTGGTTCAAAGGGCCCCTTAAGAAAATACATTCAATGAAATCAGTAACCATGCATCAATAGCTGTTCTTCGTTCATAAGAAATCCTTAGCATGAATATAGAATTGTGTTTATATATATATATATATTGTGCGAGGTGGGATGTTTGCAAGACCTATACTCTGTTTCTTTTGAGCTGACGGTAAATTGAATTCCTTAGCAACTGATTTCTCTCTTGATAACTAACGGAAAATTAAGCAACTACTATGTCTCTGCACCATATTAAGACCCATTTTATATAATTAGCCCCATAGTAAACTACAAAATCTTCAAAATAACGAAGAAATCATGATGAAAACTTTGCAATTTACCGTCAGTTGAAAAGAAACAGACTATAGTGCCTCCACCACCACCACCCACATCCTTCACCCAAACTCCCAGAACACACATTTTATTTTTCAATGTGAGTGAGGGAGACAAAAGGCAGAGCTGCCTGTATCGAGTGCATCCCTCAGAGTTGAAAGAGTGACAGGGCCAAAACCAAGGGACGTTTGAGCCAAAATGCCTGGACACACGGAGTTTGAAGCAATTTAAGTGATAGGAAGAGGGAAAGACTGGTTCTGGGAGAGAGTTCCAGAGCTCAACAGTTGAATAGAAGAAAGACTGAAAATAACGTTTCACTCTTGGGTTGGAGAGTACATCAATAAATCTCACAGAATATCGAGGGGGAGGCCTTTTTTTTTATTCGGTAACTCGAGGGTTGGGTAAATATTTAGAGGGATATTTGGTATTCATGATATTTACTTGGATGAGTGTGTTGGTTAAGGGGGGCGACCTGCTTTTTTTTTCTCCTTTTCTCTCTTTCTCTGGCTTGTATCCATTCATCCTTCTGTTTCTAGACGTTTATCCCATCCATGTGTCGATTTCTTCTTAACGAGCGATAGTGAGCCAGCAATATATGAATTAGTTCTATATTTATAAATACAAAGTATGTATTTATTAAAATATAGCTAATTTGATCTAAACATTCTAAATGAGTATATTTGAGTAAAGAAATTCGCAAGAACTCACTAACATTTTCAGTAGCTGTACAGTCGCGCTAATAAGTGATGTCTCGGTACCAATTAAGTTTTGATCAATAATTGGTATCAGCAATATTTACACATGGTTTATTCTTTTTGAGTGAGATATACAACCGTGTTCCTTCACTTTCCCACCCTACTCAACATCTGACAGACATTATTACAGCACAGAGCAAGCCAAACGTAATGACAGCTGGGACATGACTTATTAGCGCGACCGTACATTAATAAATCCCATATTACTAACGCAGTGAGGAAAACGAAAGGTGACACACTAATATTAATTCATGAACTAAATCATTAAGGGGAGATGTCCACTTGAGGGATTTTTTTCTTGACTCCTTTCTCCTTCATGTTTAGCCCCATTGTTTTTCTAATTTGAAGACGTTTGCCCCATTATTTTGACTATTTTAAGAACTTTCAACCCATTTGTCAATTTTAAAACCTTTCGTGCCATTTAGGTGTCGATTTTATCCTGGCGAGCGATAGCGAGCCTGTAATTTAAGAGGAACTGGCTTTCAGCCGGGACATTTTTCTACCAAAAAATGTACAAATTTATCTTGAAAGGGGCTCAAGGGGGTGTAATCTTAAGCTTGAAGGATATCTAGGGACCAAACTAAAAACCTCCCCTTAAAACAGTGATTTATGAAATACAGGATAATTTTGAATGCGTTCTTATACAGTACACACTCACCACACAAAAAGCAGAATGGTAAGATTAGCCTCCTTCACACTCACCTGCAAGACAAGAAAGACATATATTAGTGACATTATAACCATATGAACGCTCTGTGAAGTAACAGTTAAGAGGAGGGTTTAAGTTTGTACCCTAGACCTCCATCAAGCTTGAAATTACACCCTTTTCAGCCCTAGACCTCCATCAAGCTTGATAATACACCCCCTTCAGCCACTTTCAAGATAAATTTGCAAACATATTTGGTAGAAAAATATCCCGGCCGAAGGCCGCTTCCTTAAAAAATACAGGCTCGCTATCCCTCGCCAGGAAAAAAATCGACACCTAAATGGCACGAAAACTCTTAATACTGACAAATAAAAGAGGCGAAATGTCTTAAAATCGCCAAACTAATGGGCTGAACATCTTAAAATGTGAACACTAAAGGGGCTAAGCATGAGGGAGAAAGGTGTCCAGAAAAACAGACCATCTCCCCTTTAATAGGTCGTAAGCTCTGTTTTCCCAGTGAAGGGAAGGTTTTGGGGTTTTTTCTTGACCCCTTCTCCCTCATGTTTAGCTCCACGAGTTTTGAGAATATATGACTTTCGCTACATTAGTTTGTTGATTGAGACCTTTCGCCTCATTTCTTTGTCAATTTTAAATATTTCGTGTCACTTAAGCCTAGGTGTCTTTTATTTTTCCTGGCGAGCTATAGCGAGCCTGGGAAAGTTTTCTACCGATTTTTTTTTTTTTTTTTTTTTACCTTGATGGAGGTAAAATATTTATTAATAATCTCAACTGTACCTCCAGTCCTGTCCACTCATATGCAGATGACTCTATCTATCTATCTATATGCTCAGGCCCAATCCCCATTTTGGGGGTAGCCGACTCAAGACAGAGCAAGAACAGGGAAAACACAAAAACAACATAAAACAAAAAATAAACACAGATAAAAAACACAAACTCACACACATCCAGGTCACCCAGGAGAAGACCCAGAGACCAGGGTTACCAAGGTCGCTCCAGCACTCCCCCGGCCCCTGACCACCCGGAGAGGTTCCGATCTCGGCAGGCAGACATGCAGCGGAGCCAAAGCCACAAGCCCTCCCACCACACTTCCAGGCACACCCTTCATATTAATCGTCCCCCCGGGCCAGGCGCCTGATGGACTATTATCTAGTCGAACTTGCGCCCGACCCCTTACTCCAAATGACCACGTGTTCACTCAACTATTCACAAGCATTCTCCATTCACTCCTGTCCACCACCACTTCCCCTGCCTGATCTATAGTCATTCCTCTATCATCCAAAGCCTTTCTTACACAGTCTCTCCATCTCAATGGGGGTCTTCCTGCCCTTCTATCTCCCCTTGTACCTGACTCAGATGCAGATGACTCTACCTTACATTATTCAACTACTTTTTCGCATCAACCCAGCATGCAATCACTCAAAAACTCATGTAGCAGGGCCATAGAACGCTTATCTTCGCATCTATCAATTATTTCTGATTGGGGCAGGGAACATGTTGTTACTTGCAACGCCTCCAAGACCCAATTTCCCCCTCTATCTCTCCATCGCAAGACTATCAAGTATTCTTCAACAATACACAAATCAACCCTTCATCTTCTCTCAATATTCTAGGTGTATCTTTTTCATCCAGCCTTTCTTGGAAAGATCATATTACCACGCTTGCTAAAACAGCTTCCCAAAAGTTAGGTGTGGTCAACCATCTCCGTGGGTTCTTCATCCCCGCACAGCTTTTTGCTCTTTATCGAGGCTCAGTGCGCCCATGTATTGAGTATTGTTCGCATGTGTGGGGAGGCTCCACCCATACAGCATTTCTCGAACAAGTAGAATACAAAAAAAACAAAAAAAATCTCATCAGCTCACTAGTTCCCTACAATCTTTTACTACACGCCGCAATGTTGCATCTCTTTCACTCGTGTATCGCTATTACAAGAATCAGTGTTCGTCAGAACTCTCTCAGTGCATACCCCTTCCCTTGCGGCGGGTGCGAGGCACCCGCCTTTCAACACAGCCCCACAACTATTTTGTCAAACTCTCCAACCCAAGAATTGGAAAATGTTCTCAGTCTTTCTTCTACTCAACAAGTGAACTCTGGAACTCTCTCCTTCAATCAATTTGTCCTTCATTCTATGACTTCATCTGCTTTAAATTTCGTGTATCCATGCATTTTGTCTCTAACGTCCCTCGAATTTGGTTCCGTCGCTACATTATTTTGGCTTTGGGGGGGACACTCGTACATGCAACCTGCCCTTTGTCTCTTCCCCATAAATTCGTACAAAGTATATAATTCACAGTCCACGTCGCCTTATCTCTCTGGGCATAAATTAACACTATTTTTATTCCCTGGCCTCGTTCCTCTTATCTGCAACCTACCTCAGTCCAGCCAAGCGTGACGCAAACTGTTCGCTGGCGTTATCTAGTTTCGTTAATTTATTTATTTAACTTTGAGTTTCCTTGCTAGACTTCCATCAAGCTTTAAAAAACACCCCCTAGACTCCCTTTCAAGATAGATGTGTACATTTTTCGGTAGAAACATTTCTCGGCCGAAGGCCGGTTCCTACTAAAATTACAGGCTTGCTATCGCTCGCCAGGAAAAAATTCGACACATAAATGGCACGAAAGGTCTTAATATTGACAAGAACATAGGGCGAAAGGTCTCAAAATCGCCAAACTATTGTTCGAACGTCTGAAAATGTCAAAACTAACGAGGCTAAACATGAGGGAGAAGGGGGTCCAAAAAAGTGACTACCTCCCCATTAACACTATTTATATTCCCTGTCCTCCTACCTCAGTCCAGCCAAGCGTAACGCTAAACTTTTCGCTTACGTTATTTGGTCGCTCTCTTAATTTTATACGAGCAATCCATTTATATAATTATTTTTAACTCGCGTATCTTCTTAAGTGTACGTTTTTGTTTTGTATAATTTTATCTTTCTTTCTCTCTTTAATTATATACTAGCAATCCGATTATAACTTTGTCTGACTCGCTTATTTTCTTTAATTATTTACTAGCAATCCGATTATAACTTTGTCTGACTCGCTTATTTTCTTTAATTATTTACTAGCAATCCGATTATAACTTTGTCTGACTCGCTTATTTTCTTTAATTATATACTACTAGCAATCCGATTATAACTTTGTCTGACTCGCTTATTTTCTTTAATTATATACTAGCAATCCGATTATAACTTTGTCTGACTCGCTTATTTTCTTTAATTATATTCTAGCAATCCGATTATAACTTTGTCTGACTCGCTTATTTTCTTTAATTATTTACTAGCAATCCGATTATAACTTTGTCTGACTCGCTTATTTTCTTTAATTATATACTAGCAATCCGATTATAACTTTGTCTGACTCCCTTATTTTCTTTAATTATATTCTAGCAATCCGATTATAACTTTGTCTGACTCCCTTATTTTCTTTAATTATATTCTAGCAATCCGATTATAACTTTGTCTGACTCCTTATTTTCTTTAATTATATTCTAGCAATCCGATTATAACTTTGTCTGACTCGCTTATTTTCTTTAATTATATACTAGCAATCCGATTATAACTTTGTCTGACTCGCTTATTTTCTTTAATTATATACTAGCAATCCGATTATAACTTTGTCTGACTCGCTTATTTTCTTTAATTATATTCTAGCAATCCGATTATAACTTTGTCTGACTCGCTTATTTTCTTTAATTATATTCTAGCAATCCGATTATAACTTTGTCTGACTCGCTTATTTTCTTTAATTATATACTAGCAATCCGATTATAACTTTGTCTGACTCGCTTATTTTCTTTAATTATTTACTAGCAATCCGATTATAACTGTCTGACTCGCTTATTTTCTTTAATTATATTCTAGCAATCCGATTATAACTTTGTCTGACTCGCTTATTGTCTTTAATTATATTCTAGCAATCCGATTATAACTTTGTCTGACTCGCTTATTTTCTTGTATACGATTTTCCTGTATGTTTTCTTTCATCCTGTTATATATTTTTGTCATTGCATTCTCGCTTTTCGCTTGGTTTTATTTATATTTTTATATACGCTTTTTTGTGCGTTTTCTCTTTCATCTGATTTTGCGTTTTTTATTGCATTTTCGCTTTTCCCAGACCCAAAGAGAAAGAGGCATATATATATATACCTGTTATGTTTGAATGTGGAGGTTTTTCATTATCTTCGTCCCACTACAAGAACATATTCGTAAGCTTAGGAAGGACCTCTCTGACCTGGATGATTAAGGGGGTTCAGCGGTTTTTGTTTTGTTTATCTTTCTCTCCTTTTCTCGCTTTCCCTGGCTTGTATCCATTCGGCCCCATCCAGCCAACTGTTTTGAGACGTCTATCCCCATCCAGGTGTCGATTTTTTCATGGCGAGCGATAGCGAGCCAGCATTGTATGGAGAAATCCGGCTTCGCCGGAGAAATTTTTCTATCGAAAAATGTACAAATTTAGCTTGCTGTCAAAACAAATATATATATATGCTGGCTCGCTCGCCAGAAAAATATTGACACCTGGATGGGGATATACGTCTTTAAGCAGTGGGCTGAATGGGGCCGAATGAATACAAGCCAAAGAAAGGGAGAGAACGAGAAAAAAAGGGAGATGGGCTCCCTTAAAGAGAAGTAGATGATTAAATATGTGCTGTGTAACTATGTGTGTGTGCATTAAATATGTGCTGTGTAACTATGTGTGTGTGCATTCCTTTGTGTTGTGTAACTATGTGTATGTGCATTAAATATGTGCTGTGTAACTATGTGTGTGTGCATTAAATATGTGCTGTGTAACTATGTGTGTGTGCATTAAATATGTGCGGTGTAACTATCTGTGTGTGCATTAAATATGTGCTGTGTAACTATGTGTGTGTGCATTAAATATGTGCTGTGTAACTATGTGTGTGTGCATTCGTTTGTGTTGTGTAACTATGTGTGTGTGCATTAAATATGTGCTGTGTAACTATGTGTGTGTGCATTAAATATGTGCTGTGTAACTATGTGTGCGTGCATTAAATATGTGTTGTGTAACTATGTGTGTGTGCATTAAATATGTGCTGTGTAACTATCTGTGTGTGCATTAAATATGTGCTGTGTAACTATTTGTGTGTGCATTAAATATGTGCTGTGTAACTATGCGTGTGTGCATTCGTTTGTGTTCGTTCATGTATGTATGTATGTATGTGTATGTATGTATGTATGTATATATGTATGTATGTGTGTATGTATATGTGTGTATGTATGTATGTATGTGTGAGTGGTATATTTTGTGTGTGTTATAGTGTGTATGTTTTGTGTGTAAGAGTTTGTGTGTGTGTGTACCTGTTTGGTTGCGCCTGTGTGTGTGCGCATCACTATGTGGCCATGTGTATTCGCCCGACATGTATACAGTGTGTGTGTATGTGTGTAGTATGTATGTGTGTATGTGTATGTGTACATTACGTATGTGTATGTGTCCGTATGTATAGTATGTGTGTGTGTACAACAAAAAAATTACAATATGTGTGTGTCTGTTTGTGTGTGTGTCTGTTTGTGTGTGTGTATGTGTAGTGTGCAGTGTATGTGTGTGTGTAGGTGTAAGCGCGTGCCTGAGTGACTGAGGGTGTGTGTAAAAAGTGGTGCTGGATTTGACACTATAAAAATGTCAATCCTTCTTGCCCCCAGACCTTCATCTCATTATACGCTCCGCCAAATGTGTGTGAGAGAGAGAGAGAGAGAGAGAGAGAGAGAGAGAGAGAGAGAGAGAGAGAGTGTATGTGTGTGTGCATATGCGTGTTTTTCTAAGTATTATTGTAAAAGATATTTACTCTCTCTCTCTCTCTCTCTCTCTCTCTCTCTCTCTCTCTCTCTCTCTCTCTCTCTCTCTCTCTCTCTCTGAGAGCTCTTGATATCTTTCCGTTGGAGACACGCAGACTACGAGGTCAGCTCCTTGAAGTATTAAAAATACTTAATGGGTTTGACAATGTGGATTATAGCAAAATGTTTAGTCACAATATGAACACATCACGCAACCATGGCTGGAAATTACTAATTTGAAAAGTTTCAGCATTTGTATTTGTTGAAACTTTTTCACATATAAGATATGTTCTACCTGGAATAAACTTCCCTAAGTTGTAAATAGTTCTTCAGTAGAGCAGTTCAAGAAGAGAGTAGATAGTATGTTGCACACTCTGTAAAGAGTGTAGTGCACTAAACAGCCTATCTCCTTCCACTTCCAGTATCTCCTCGGAATGGACTGCAAGGTCTCCGAGATACTAAATATTCCTTGTAACTCCTTGTAGCTCTCTCTCTCTCTCTCTCTCTCTCTCTCTCTCTCTCTCTCTCTCTCTCTCTCTCTCTCTCTCTCTCTCTCTCTCTCTCTCTCTCTCTCTCTCTCCCTCTCTCTCCCTCCCCAACACCACTCACTCACTCACTCAGTGCTAGGGTTCAGAATAATGATTTGAGAGGGCGCCTGGTTTGAGTGGGTGAGAGTGGCTTGCCCTGGACCGTATTGTGAGTGGGGGAAGGCGGGTGGATAGAGAATGGTGTGTGGGTGTGAGGATGATGTGTGGATGTGGGTGTGGGTTTGAGGATTGTGTGTGTGTTTTTGTGTGTTATAGTACGGTGTGTATGTATGTATGCATGTATGTGTGTGAGTGAGGATGGGATGTGGGTGTGAGGATAATGTGTGTGTGTAAGAATGATGTGTGTGTGAGAGAGAGAGAGAGAGAGTGCGTGTGTGGATGTTTGTATGATGTGAGTATGTGGATGTAGATTGATTTATGGATATGAGTAACGATAGTGTGGATAAAAAGACTAAAAAATACGAGAGAGAGGGTGATATATTTGCTCATCATGTC
The DNA here is from genome assembly GCA_032716605.1 of Paralithodes platypus. Taxonomy (NCBI): domain Eukaryota; kingdom Metazoa; phylum Arthropoda; class Malacostraca; order Decapoda; family Lithodidae; genus Paralithodes; species Paralithodes platypus. The sequence continues at coordinate 202,875 of CM064518.1, forward strand.
CCCTGGTGTCAGAAAACAGAGTATTAATCATCGAATCACCTTTTACAAATTTATCCTTGCCTGAAATTTAGTGATTTTGGAAGGTTCGCACATAAACCAATATCTGTTAAGGGGGATGGGCGTATTTATTGGCTCATTTATTTATCGTTTTAATATTTTTTAGTGTTCTCCCTAGACCTCTATCAAGCTTAACAAAACGCCCGCCCAACACCCCTTTTTAATATAAATGTTTAAATTTTTCGGTAGACAAATGTCCCGGCCGAAGGCCGGTCTCTCTTAAATTACAGGCTCGTTATCGCTCGCCAGGAAAAATCGACACCGAAATAGCACGAAAGGGATTAACATAATTTAAAGTTACATTGGAAGGTTCGCATAGAAACCAAATTATTAATTAACCACTTCTGTACCGGAGACATGTTTTTCATTTCATTCCTGCTACTATTAGACGATTCTATCCAGTTTAAAAATGGCCTCCAACAATATTAACAGGCTTCGAACTATCTCACTTAACCATCTTTCTACCACAGATTCCTCTTAAACTGCATAAAATCGTCTAGATATAACTAGAATAAAGTTAAAAAGAGATGTTCGGTACAGAAGGGGTTTATTCTGGCTATCATTAGACGATTTTATACAGCTTAGGAAGGATCTGTGGGTATTAAAAGGGTAAATACTATCTCAATCAACCCTTTGACTTCCGTATACCGTTACTAATCTGAATAAAATCGTCTATATTAGTAGCCAGAAAACAGAACAGAGACGCGTATTGCAGCTTGAAAGGGTTAATAGCGAAGGACAAATATTTCCAATCTTCTACAGTTATCCATATTATATTGGTGTTTATGTAGTAGCTGTAATATTATGGATATTATATTGGTGTTTATGTAGTAGCTGTAATGTTATGGATATTATATTGGTGTTTATGTAGTAGCTGTAATATTATGGATATTATATTGGTGTTTATGTAGTAGCTGTAATATTATGGATATTATATTGGTGGTTTATGTAGTAGCTGTAATATTATGGATATTATATTGGTGTTTATGTAGTAGCTGTAATATTATGGATATTATATTGGTGTTTATGTAGTAGCTGTAATATTATGGATATTATATTGGTGTTTATGTAGTAGCTGTAATGTTATGGATATTATATTGGTGTTTATGTAGTAGCTGTAATATTATGGATATTATATTGGTGTTTATGTAGTAGCTGTAATGTTATGGATATTATATTGGTGTTTATGTAGTAGCTGTAATATTATGGATATTATATTGGTGTTTATGTAGTAGCTGTAATATTATGGATATTATATTGGTGTTTATGTAGTAGCTGTAATGTTATGGATATTATATTGGTGTTTATGTAGTAGCTGTAATATTATGGATATTATATTGGTGTTTATGTAGTAGCTGTAATATTATGGATATTATATTGGTGTTTATGTAGTAGCTTGTAATATTATGGATATTATTGGTGTTTATGTAGTAGCTGTATATTATGGATATTATATTGGTGTTATGTAGTAGCTGTAATATTATGGATATTATATTGGTGGTTATGTAGTAGCTGTAATGTTATGGATATTATATTGGTGTTTATGTAGTAGCTGTAATATTATGGATATTATATTGGTGTTTATGTAGTAGCTGTAATATTATGGATATTATTTGGTGTTTATGTAGTAGCTGTAATGTTATGGATATTATATTGGTGTTTATGTAGTAGCTGTAATGTTATGGATATTATATTGGTGTTTATGTAGTAGCTGTAATATTATGGATATTATATTGGTGTTTATGTAGTAGCTGTAATGTTATGGATATTATATTGGTGTTTATGTAGTAGCTGTAATATTATGGATATTATATTGGTGTTTATGTAGTAGCTGTAATGTTATGGATATTATATTGGTGTTTATGTAGTAGCTGTAATATTATGGATATTATATTGGTGTTTATGTAGTAGCTGTAATGTTATGGATATTATATTGGTGTTTATGTAGTAGCTGTAATATTATGGATATTATATTGGTGTTTATGTAGTAGCTGTAATGTTATGGATATTATATTGGTGTTTATGTAGTAGCTGTAATGTTATGGATATTATATTGGTGTTTATGTAGTAGCTGTAATATTATGGATATTTGTGAGAAAGATGGTCACTCAAATCCCAAAATTGTGACCATTTCGGGAGATCAGAATAACCAGGTTAAGGGGAGGAAGACCGTTTTTCTGGACCCCCTTCTCCCTAATGTTTAGCCCCATTTGAGATTATAGACGTTCGTCCCATTTGTTTTGCGATTTTAACACCTTTTGCCCAATTTCGTTGTCAATTTTAAGACCTTTCGTGCCCTTTAGGTGTCGATTTGGAAATTTGTTCTACCGAAAAATGTACAAATTTATCTTGAAGGGGGGGGGGGGGGGTCTTCGGGGTGTTTTTTTATTTTAGCTTGATGGAGGTTTAGGGAGGAAACTATAAAAACACAAACAATAAATTCATTGATAATAGGCATAGCCGTCCAGCTGGCTCAGTTGATAGCGTGCCTGATTCCCATCTTGAAGGTTTCGCGTTCAATCCCCGCTCAGATTGAAAAAGTTTTTCTGGGATACAGCTGGCGGTTACCATCTCCCCATGAGCAAGGGGGATGGGTAATGGTCTCTGGTAGACTAAAGAAAGCCAAGCGCTTGTGAATCCTCGAAGGAGGAGATACGGGCGCTATATAAGTAACCAGAAGATTATCATAAATAATGAAATCGACCAATATATACTGAATAACCAGGTTAATGGATAGCTAAGCCTCCATTGTGGGCCACCAGGGTCGGTCCATGTTCATCAAGCAGGTCCCTCTTTAAATAGCCTGTCCCTCACAGATTTAGGGAGTGTGAGGTTAAACAGAGAGTTATATCGGTGTCTACCTTTCCCTAGAGGGGAGGTTAGGCTACTTTATATATTTTGTATTCGTATTATTGTATAATTTCTTTTAGTTTGCTCCCTAGACCTATCAAGCTTAAAACAAAAACAAAATCCAAGACCACCTTTTAAGATAAATGTGTACATTTTTCGGTAGAAAAATGTTCCGTTCCTCATAAAATTTCTGGCTCGCTGTCGCTCGCCAAGGAAAAAATCGACACCTAAATGGCACGGAAGATGGGACGAAAGGTCTTAAAATCGCCAAACTGTGAACGAACGTCTTAGAATCTCAAAGGTAATTAGACTAAACCTGAAGGTCAAACAGACAGCTATATCGGTGTACTCCTTTCTCTTACTTATAGTAGGTGGTACTCTCTTATAGTAGGTGGTACTCTCTTATAGTAGGTGGTACTCTCTTATAGTAGGTGGTACTCTCTTATAGTAGGTGGTACTCTCTTATAGTAGGTGGTACTCTCTTATAGTAGGTGATACTATCTTATAGTAGGTGGCACTCTCTTATAGTAGGTGGTACTCTCTTATAGTAGGTGGTACTCTCTTATAGTAGGTGGTACTCTCTTATAGTAGGTGGTACTCTCTTATAGTAGGTGGTACTCTCTTATAGTAGGTGGTACTCTCTTATAGTAGGTGGTACTCTCTTATAGTAGGTGGTACTCTCTTATAGTAGGTGGTACTCTCTTATAGTAGGTGGTACTCTCTTATAGTAGGGTGGTACTCTCTTATAGTAGGTGGTACTCTCTTATAGTAGGTGGTACTCTCTTATAGTAGGTGGTACTCCTCTTATAGTAGGTGGTACTCTCTTATAGTAGGTGGTACTCTCTTATAGTAGGTGGTACTCTCTTATAGTAGGTGGTACTCTCTTATAGTAGGTGGTACTCTCTTATAGTAGGTGGTACTCTCTTATAGTAGGTGGTACTCTCTTATTAACTAACACCCCGTTCTTAACATTAATCATCAATTACAAACCCCAATGTACTTGAATACACTAATGAAAGCATATGGTCCTCCCGGGATTCCAACTCGGGACACCACACCCAGAACATAAGCACATCCCCGTGGCGTAACTGATAGCGCGTCTGGCTCACAACCAGAAGGTCCCGGGTTCGAGACCCGGGCGGGGAAGAGACATTTGGGCAAGTCTTCTAACGGTGTAGCCTCTGTTCACCTAGCAGTATAAATAGGAACCTGGTATAAGTGGACGAAGTTGTGACGTCCCATCTGGGGTTGGTGATCGGTTACAAGGTGAGATGGGTATCGTACTGGTCAACCTAAGCCTTCGGGTGAGACTGGTACCGTAGTGAGAATGGTATCATACAGAGTAACCCTAAGCCTTCGTTTCCAGATGTCGCCAATTGGCTAAAATACAAACTACACACACATCCACAGCCATTCCAACGATACATAAACACTTAACATGCATTTCACGCAATACATTCCCAGTTAAGGAGGCGCGATAATAATGAGCTTAGCTCGCATTGCGTGGATTCCCCTTGACGAACAAGCAAGCAAGCAAGTATCTAAACCATTACAGTTAACAAGCAAGCAAGCAAGCAAGTATCTAAACCATTACAGTTAACAAGCAAGCAAGCAAGTATCTAAACCATTACAGTTAACAAGCAAGCAAGCAAGTATCTAAACCATTACAGTTAACAAGCAAGCAAGCAAGTATCTAAACCATTACAGTTAACAAGCAAGCAAGCAAGTATCTAAACCATTACAGTTAACAAGCAAGCAAGCAAGTATCTAAACCATTACAGTTAACAAGCAAGCAAGCAAGTATCTAAACCATTACAGTTAACAAGCAAGCAAGCAAGTATCTAAACCATTACAGTTAACAAGCAAGCAAGCAAGTATCTAAACCATTACAGTTAACAAGCAAGCAAGCAAGTATCTAAACCATTACAGTTAACACAAGCAAGCAAGCAAAGTATCTAATCCATTACAGTTAAAAAGCAAGCAAGCAAGTATCTAAACCATTACAGTTAACAAGCAAGCAAGCAAGTATCTAAACCATTACAGTTAACAAGCAAGCAAGCAAGTATCTAAACCATTACAGTTAACAAGCAAGCAAGCAAGCATCTAAACCATTACAGTTAATGAATTAATGCTAACCAATATTCTGTCCAACTCTCTAACTGAGGAATGAACTGATTTCCAGTGTTTTTACACTTAACCTGAAGCTGGGTGTGCTCAACTGCCTCAATGGGTTCTTTACCCATGCACGGCTTCTTGCTCTGTACAGGGGCACAGTGCGTCCATGTATTGAGTATTGTTCACGTGTGTGGGGGGGATCCTCTCACACAGCACTTCTAGACAAAGTAGAAAAGAAAGCCTTTCGTCTCATTAGATAGATAGATAGATAGATAGATAGATAGATATAACAAGAGGCATAGACTT